>CAMPQE020000299.1:0-29000 GCA_946902985.2 Meconema thalassinum | reverse complement strand
GTCATGGAAATGCAGGTGCTGACACATTTCTCTGCTCGACCATATTCACATCACAACGATCCGACAACTAGCTGGTGTGACTTCAATCAATGAGAAAATGTAGGAATGGAGACCCCGTTGGTATGGACACATCGTCCGAGCACCACCAAGTCATCAGCTCAGCCTATCATTTAACAGTCGACGGCCAGAGACAGCGTGGGAGACCTAAAGTACGGTGGCTAGGCACTATTAACACAGATATACGATGAAGAAACTTACACCTACAGTGGATCCGAAAACATCAATTGTTTGGCTATATCGCAGATTGAATAGCCTTCATTGTGAAGGGTAGTTCCCGCGAAGATTGTAACACAACAATTGATTTCAAACCTTCAAATGTGGGTTTATTTGTTACTTGTAACACAGCCAACACACATGAATGTTACCTAGCTACCGATGGCTAATCACCTCATGGGACATTATTGGCGGCAACAATGAGATTTCACGGCGGTTTCTGATCAGAACAAGTTCCCGTGTGTTCTGTAACTCTAGAAAATCGCTTTTGTGAAGCAGGGCAAGTTTCACAATAGGATATAAGCATAAAATACAGAAATTTCAAAGTGTCTGGAAACCTTTGGCCGGCAGTGTACATAAAGCGTTAGATCGCAAGAAATGGCGTGTCCATTGATCAAAAAAGTGGATCCCGTTCAAACGGGAAGACGTTAGGAAGAAGAAGATTATACAAAGCTCAGGCAGCATTTGCTAATATTGTACAGTTCTATCTAAATTCTCTATCTGTTGAGACCACGACAAAATGATTCAACTTAACTTTCTCCCATTCTATGATGGGTATTATCAATGTCTTTGCTAGATGGAAACCGAAGATCGCTAAATGTGACCAGTATGTAAGTGTTTCGAGACCATAGCCTTGCAACATTCACATGCTTGACGTCAGAATGACCAGGTTGCGACGGCATACATTCTCTGAGGATAAATAGGACGAAGAGTCATGTGGCATTGCAGGAAACGACGTCACAAATACCTGATCAATACAGAGTGGGTGACGGTGAAAGCAACTTCGCTGAGGATGAGCAGAAGGTTATGATGAAGACAAGTTAATTCGTGTTTTAAGAAGCCTAACATGTAGATTAGCCATCTTGGAAGTGGTTTTCCGTGGTTTCCCACTTCCATTCCAGGGAATTACCGGGATGGTTCCTAAATTAACGCCATGGCTGCCTCCTTCCCAAGCTTCATCTGAATTACGTATACGCACTAATACAGCCATTACAATAACACAGGCTATCAGATAAATTCCGCACACACCCAAGTAAACGGGAATACATGACCACGATGTATCAAAACCCCTAAATCAATCAATCAACCATTTAACAACATAACGTCTTGGTTCTTCTTGTTCAAGTGCCTCGTCCTCCAAGAACATTGGCGACCAGTAGCATGATCTGCTGTTTGTCCATAGCTGTTCTAAACAGTGACACTCTATTAAGGATATTCGTCTGCGTCCTGGACCCCTAATGCCATCAATCTTCCCTTGGATAATTAATTGCAAGAGGTGGTATTTGTTGTTGCGCATGAAATGACCAAAGTATTCTAGTTTTCTTGGTTATTGGCCCCTAATGGTTTCGATGATCGTGAAAATGATGATGATGATGATGAAATGAATAACTACAACCGAAACTAATTACGTACTAGAAGAAGACAAGGACAACAAAAAAGGATTAAAAGACAGGGAAAAGAAATGCCCTCAACCTCGAACATTGAGGGAACCTGAAAAGATAAAGCCATGAAAAACAGGTAGGAAAGGGAAAGATAAGGGGATCCACCCCAAAGTCAATGGAAAATTGGGGAAAATGGACCTAGCTCAGGAATCTCTCGAGATCACCAACTCTCGAGCTCACCAGTCGTGAGCCCTTGAGGGTGTTGCACTATCCAGGGTGGGCCAGAAGTGGTGGGTCTACGCACACCGTGCCTCCTTTAGGGCCTTGAGCAGAATGCAGGAGATATCTTGAAAAGAAAAGAAGAGGTATGTCCCTTCAAAGAATGAGGGTATAAAGAAAGATGACACAAGGGTGAACTATGGCGAGAAAACGAAAGTAACCCTAGGCCTCGGATACCCGAATACCGTGGGGGTCGAAAGAGAACAAGAGTTGACAGGAAAGAAATGTGTGGTGAAATACCCACCTTACCCACAATAAACAATCAAAGTACACTTGCTACCAATGAAGGAGTGAAGACATTACCGACAGCGGTAGCTACGCTCGCTAAAGCGAAGCGCTAGGCAATGGGGCCAAACTCTCTGCGGACTCGGTAGACGTGGGTTCGAGCTCCACCGTCGGCCATCCTTAAAATGGTTTTTTCGTGGTTTCCCCATTTTCAACTCCAGACAAATGCTGGGACGGTATCTTCTGACAGGCCACGGTCGCTTCCTTCCACATCCTTGGCCAGTTTCATTCTTCTTCATTCATTTCATCTCTCATGAGGTTGGCGGCAGTACAGGCATCCGACAGTAAAAACCATTCGCCACATAGAATTTCATCGCATCTCATCCCCGACCCCGTAAGTGGTAGACAAACAAACAAAATAAGGAGTGAAGGCTTTACATTCGTTCTCTTGATATTAGGCTATAGTAACTTTTTCCGAATCACCCTGAACAGGAATAGTATTGCATGTTGAACTTACCGCCATGTCTTGAGCATGAGCGCGCCGTAGGTGAGCGAGAAGCCAATCTCTCGCAGCCAAACTCGCACTGTGCATGTCACAATGTTGGGCTGGGGATACATCACGATCGTCTGAAAAGAGGAACATCCATTAGTGCAACTGGGAACATCCAAATACATGGATTGGTTATTATTTTATCTCGATGCACAGCAATGCATACATCATATATATTATTTCAGTAGTATAGATCCCTCCTGCGGCGCTCACAAGCGACCGATCGTGACAAATGAGCATTCAAATGAAAGAGAATAGACATTAGCAGTGACGAATTGCACTATAATTTCATAAATAACTATAATTTCTTTAAAATATGACTTTTAAAAATGTACGAAGTGTGCGATTTGCAGATACTGTTGCTGTAGGAAAATGCGCTCCATAATTGCTGTCCACTTCACATTTTGGCCGCTGTGACGCCTGTTTTATGTCATTTTAACATTCTGAGGTATTTCCTTTATCATTTTGCATGGATTTCTGAAACAGTAAATCAAAGGAATGAGTACTCAAATCGTATAATTTCATAAATATCGAATAACCGGTGAGTGTTATGATGAACCAATTTTCAGTGATTGCCTTCTTAAGTTAGGGAACGTAGAACTTGGAATTCCAACTGAAATGTAAATAGTGTTCAATAATCATTTGGTTGAAATAAAAGCATAACAACCTTTCTCCTTAAGTCTCTCTTTATAGATCTACAAGCTGTACCCGGCATGCGTTGCAATGCCAATCAAAGAAAGTGTTGGCGTTGAAATTCTGTTTCTTGAAGTGCTTTTGGATACACAACATGTTAACTGCCTCTAAGCTATCGTAAAATGGATTTTCTAATTTAGAACCATTCGTGGAAGCGTGCACAACAACTTTCAAAAGTTTCATCGCTGTCACTCATTTGTTGAATCTACTCTTGCGCTACTTATTGTGAAATGGATTTACTAAGTCCCCTTCCTTGGCGGGTACACAATAACTGATCAATGTTTCCTCGCAATCGGATGAATAGTATATGAACGCATACCTGATTTTGTTTAAACGATTCGCGCTCCGTCACTCATTTGTTGAATCTACTCGTGCGCTACCTACTGTAAAATGAATTTACTAAGTTAGAAACCGTCACGTAAATGTCCACAACATCTCACCCAAGTTTCATCGCTATCGGACTAATGGGATATGAAGACATAGGGGACTGTATTGAAACGCTCCGCATGTCGCCGTTCATTTGTCGAATCTACTCGTGTGCTACCTACTGTGAAATGTATTTACTAAGCCAGAAACCTTCCTTGGAGTGTCCACCATATATCACCCAAGTTTCACCGCAATCGGATGAATGGTATGTGAACGTATACGGGACGTTGTCGAAACGCTTCACGCGTAGTCACTCATTTGTTGAATATAAACGCTCGCTTCGTATTGTAAAATGGATTTACTTAGCCAGAAACCTTTCCTGGAGTGTACACAACAATTCACCAAACATATATCACTATCAGACGACTGGTATATGACTTTATACGGGACTTTGTTGAAACGCTTCGCGTGTCATCGCTCATTTGTGTAATCTACTGGTGCGATACCCATTGTAAAATGTATGTACTAAGCCAGAAACCTTCCCTTGGGTGCACACGACATCTCACCCAAGTTTCATCTCTATCGGATGAATGGTATATAAAATGATATGGAACTTTGTTGAAACGCTTCGCGCGCCGTTGCTCATTTGTTGATTCTACTCGTGCTCTACCTATTTTTAAAGGGATTTACTAAGCTAGAAACCTTCCCTGGAGTGCACACAAATTCTCAGCCAAGTTTCATCGCTATCGGGCGAATGGTATATGAACGCAAACGTGACTTTGTTGAAATGCTTCGCGCGTCGTAGCTCATTTGTTGAATCTACTCGTGCGCTGCCTATTGTAAAGTAGATGTACTAAGCCAGAAAATTTCCCTGCAGTGTACACAACATTTTACGCAAGTTTCATAGCTATCGGACGAATGGTGTATGAATGCATACGGGACTTTGTTGAAACGCATTGCGTGTCGTCGCTCATTTGTTGAATCTACTTGTGCGCTATCTACTGTGAAATGCATTCACTAATTTTGAAACCTTCACGTGAGTGAACACAACATCTCACCCAAGTTTCATCGCTATGGGACGAATGGTATATGAACACATACGGGACTTTGTTGAAATGCTTCGCGCATCGTCGCTCATTTGTTGAATCTACGCGTGCGCTACCTATTGTAAAATGGATTTACTAAGTCAGAAACCTTCCTTGGAGTGTACTCAACATCTCACCCAAGTTTCATCGCAATCGGACGAATGGTATATGAACGCATAGGAGACATACATACCCACCCACAGACAAACTATCACGTTACATTGATTTTGATATATATAGACAAGCTGTACCCGGCATGCGTTGCAATGCCAATCAAAGAAAGTGTTGGCGTTGAAATTCTGTTTCTTGAAGTGCTATTGGATACACAACATGTTTTTCGATTTCCGTTAACTGCCTCTAAGCTATCGTAAAATGGATTTTCTAATTTAGAACCATTCGTGGGAGCGTGCACAACAACTTTCAAAAGTTTCATCGCAATCGGATGAATGGCATATGCACATATACGGGATTTTGTTTGAACGATTCGTGCGCTGTCACTCATTTGTAGAATCTACTCGTACGCTACCTATTGAGAAATGGATTTACTAAGTCGAAACCCTACCCTGGTGTGTACACAATAACTCATCAAGGTTTCATCACAATCGAAGAAGGTTATTTGAACGCTTAGGGGATTTTGTTAAAACGCATCGCGCGTCGTCACCCACTTGTTCCATATACTCGTGCGCTACCTATTGTGAAATGGATTTACTAAGTCGAAACACTTCCCTGGCGTGTACACAATAACTCATCAATGATTCATCGCAATCGGATGAATGGTATATGCACGTATACGGGGTTTTGTTTAAACGATTCGTGCGCTGTCACTCATTTGTTGAATCTACTCGTGCGCTACCTATTGAGAAATGTATTACTAAGTCGAAGCCCTTCCCTGGCGTGTACACAATAACTCATCAAGATTTCATCGCAATCGAAGAATGTTATATGAACGCAATAGGGGATTTTGTTGAAACGCTTCGCGCCTCGTCACCCATTTGTTGCATCTACTCTTGCGCTACTTATTGTGAAATGGATTTACTAAGTTCCCTTCCCTGGCGGGTACACAATAACTGATCAATGTTTCATCGCAATCGGATGAATAGTATATGAACGCATACCTGATTTTGTTTAAACGATTCGCGCTCCGTCACTCATTTGTTGAATCTACTCGTGCGCTACCTACTGTAAAATGTATTTACTAAGTTAGAAACCGTCACGTAAGTGTCCACAACATCTCACCCAAGTTTCATCGCTATCGGACTAATGGGATATGAAGACATAGGGGACTGTATTGAAACGCTCCGCGTGTCGTCGTTCATTTGTCGAATCTACTCGTGTGCTACCTACTGTGAAATGTATTTACTAAGCCAGAAACCTTCCTTGGAGTGTCCACCATATTTCACCCAAGTTTCACCGCTAACGGCAGAATGGTATATGACCTTATACGGGACTTTGTTGAAACGCTTCGCGCGTCGTCCCTCATTTGTTGAATCAGCTTGTGCGCTGCATATTGTATAGTGGATTTACTAAGCCAGAAATTTTCCATGACGTGTACACAACATCTCACCCAAGTTTCATAGCTACGGACGAATGGTACATGAATGCATACGGGACTTGGTTGAAACGCTTCGCGTGTCGTCACTCATTTGTTGATTCTACTGTTGCGCTACATATTGTAATATGGATGTACTCAGCCAGAAACCTTCCCTGGAGTGTACACAACATCTTACCCAAGTTTCATCGCAATCGGATGAATGGTATGTGAACGTATACGGGACGTTGTCGAAACGCTTCGCGCGTAGTCACTCATTTGTTGAATATAAACGTGCGCTTCGTATTGTAAAATGGATTTACTTAGCCAGAAACCTTTCCTGGAGTGTACACAACAATTCACCAAACATTTATCACTATCAGACGAATGGTATATGACTTTATACGGGACTTTGTTGAAACGCTTCGCGTGTCATCGCTCATTTGTTGAATCTACTGGTGCGCTACCTATTGTAAAATGTATGTACTAAGCCAGAAACCTTCCCTGGAGTGTACATAACATCTCACCCAAGTTTCATCGCTATCGGATGAATGGTATATGAAATTATATGGGACTTTGTTGAAACGCTTCGTGCGTCGTCGCTCATTTGTTGATTCTACTCGTGCTCTACCTATTTTTAAAGGGATTTACTAAGCTGGAAACCTTCCCTGGAGTGCACACAAAATCTCAGCCTAGTTTCATCGCAATCGGACGAATGGTATATGAACGCAAACGTGACTTTTGAAATGCTTCGCGCGTCGTAGCTCATTTGTTGAATAGACTCGTGCGCTGCCTATTGTAAAGTGGATGTACTAAGCCAGAAAATTTCCCTGCAGTGTACACAACATTTTACGCAAGTTTCATAGCTATCGGACGAATGGTATATGAATGCATACGGGACTTGGTTGAAACGCTTTGCGTGTCGTCGCTCATTTGTTGAATCTACTCATGCGCTATCTACTGTGAAATGTATTCACTAATTTTGAAACCTTCATGTAAGTGTACACAACATCTCACCCAAGTTTCATCGCTATCGGACGAATGGTATATGAACACATACGGGACTTTGTTGAAATGCTTCGCGCATCGTCGCTCATTTGTTGAATCTACGCGTGCGCTACCTATTGTAAAATGGATTTACTAAGTCAGAAACCTTCCTTGGAGTGTACTCAACATCTCACCCAAGTTTCATCGCAATCGGACGAATGGTATATGAACGCATAGGAGACATACCCACAGACAGACAAACTATCACGTAACATTGATTTTTATATATATAGATAGATAGATTGGGGAAAGTATGGTTTATCAACATGGGAGATTTCTCTCAAGGGTCCGCTAGTATATATTATTTCAGTAGTATAGATCCCTCCTTCGGCGCTCACAAGCGACCGATCGTGACAAATGAGCATTCAAATGAAGGAGAATAGACATTAGCAGTGACGAATTGCACTTTAATTTCATAAATATCTATAATTTCTTTAAAAGAAGGCTTAAAAAATGTACCAAGTGCGCGATTTGCAGATACTGTTGCTGTAGGAAAATGCGCTCCATAATTGCTGTCCACTTCACATTTTGGCCGCTGTGACGCCTGTTTCATGTCATTTCAACATTTATCATTTTGTATGGATTTCAGAAACAGTAAATCAAAGGAATGAGTACTCAAATCGTATAATTTCACAAATATCGAATAACCGGTGAGTGTTCCAGCTAAGCTGTCAGTCCACAATAGACTCAGCACACAAATGGCATTAGCAGTGACGAATCGCATTGTAATTTCATAAATATAAATTTTTGTAAGAAGTGTGCGATTTGCAAGAACTTGGAATTGTAACTGACTTGTAAATAGTGTTCTATAATCATTTGTTTGAAATAAAAACATAACAACCTTTCTCCTTAAGTCTCTCATTATAAACCTATTGGGGAACGTATGGTTTATGAACATGCGAGATTTCTCGCAAGGGTCCGCTAGTACTTCTAATTTTTAGAGGACTTCATGTAATCACTAGCGATGCAAAAGCCGTTGGATCACATTGCCACTGCCTAATCTGTTGATTGTGCGAATAGAGCGGTCGATAATGCTAGGACACATGCAGCAGGAGGTATGTATAATTTCGTCCATCGTTGGTGTTGGGAAGTAACGAAGGCCTGTAACACTGAGAACAATGTAACAATGTATCGAGAAAGAATAGTTGCCACTACTTTAAAATCAACCCATGTAGTTCTACAGCGAAGTGAAAATACAGATTTCCAATGGATACAAGAAGGTGACGTACCAGCAATAATGAAAATAATGGACAAGTAGACATCAACAAAACACGTTGATGGTTTAAGTGTTTATATAAATGATTTTACTACATCTAAATTCAATTTCTGTTTACTTTGGGGTTTTCCACAATGTAGTAATTTCTGTGTACTTGGGTAAGTAATTGCCTGATAACCTGCGTTATTTTGGTGTCGGTAGGAGTGTGGGTGTTTGTACTTGAGGCTAGGACTGGAAAGGAGACGCCCGTAGCCTTAAGTTAGGAAACATACCGACATTAGCCTGGAGTAGAAGTGGGAAGCCATGGAAAACCCACATACATGATGGCTCATGAAAATTTTCAGCGTTCAGACCACAATAAAATTTCTTGTCAGGGTCATGAACAGGGATGAGGAAGATGATGGTAATTGTTATTTTCAAGGGGCTAACATCGAGGTTATCGTCCCTAATGGTTTGGGTGAACATTAAAAACGATGTTGAAAGAAATTAACACTAGAAATAAAACTAACTACAATTTACAACTAACTTACGGGCTAGAAGAAGAAATGGACATAAAAAGAAGGAATAAGGAAAATAAAAGACAGGGAAAAGAAATGCCCTCACCCCTAGAAATATGAGGACTGAGGGACTTGGAAAGAAGAAGAGCTAGGAAAGACAGATAGGAAGGAGTACGAAGAGAGGGTCCGCCCCGGGGGCGATGTAAAAAGGGGAAAATCTGGTCCCAGCTCAGGAATCCCTCGGGGTTGCTAACTTCCAAACTCACCAGCCGTGAAACCTTGAGGGTGTACCACTATCCAGATTACACCATAAGTGTTGGGACTACACACACCCTGACATCCTTTAGGGCCTTGATCAGAAGGCAGGTGTTACGTTGGAAAGAAAAGAAGAGGTCTAACTCATAGAAGAATGAGGGTATCAGGAAAAATGAGACAAGGGCCAACTAAGACGGGAAAGTGAAAGACTCCCTAGGCCTCGGATACCTTAATACCGTCGTGGTGGGAAGAGAACAAGAGTCAGAACAAGGAAGGTCGACAGGAAAGATGCCAGAGGAGCCTGGCACAACTAAGTGGAAGCATTGCCGGTTTAAGATGGAGTCCCTCGGTCGCCAACCCACGTCCCACTAGTGTGAGCCCCTGTGTGTGTGTGTAGGGGGGCTAGCACTCTACAGTAATTACAGCTACACACACACTACAGTATACACCAAAATAACACAAGTTAGCTTGCAAAGCACAGGCGAACGATAACTAATGATGTACCAATACATTATCTGAATCAATATTTGCATGCATCTCCCAGAGGTTCGCAAATTGTGTCCATTAACTTGGGGACCACGGGACCCTAGCTTAGTCCAGCATTGCTTCCACTTACTTGTGTCGGGCTCATTTCTGTCATATTGCCCGTCAATCTCTCTTGATCAATACTTGTTCTCTTCTGATCCCGATGGTATTAGGGTATCCTAGGACTAGGGAGTCTTTCATTTTCCCGCCTTAATTGGAACTTATCTTATCTCTCCTGATCCCTCATTCATCGAGGGGTCAGACTAGTTCTTTTTATGGTATGTGCTGCAGTTCGTTAATGACCCTAAACTCTGGTTCGTGCTACACCCTCAAGGGCTCACGGCTGGAGTTGGCGACCCCGAGAGATTCCAGAACTGGGTTCAAAATTTTCCCTTTTTCCATTTCCCTTGATGAGTACTCTATTGTTTCCCTTCCTATCTGCTCTTCATATGTCTACTTCCTTCTAAGTCCTCAGTCCTCATTCTTCGAGTCTTCGTTTCTTTTCCTCCTATCTTAATTAGGGTTTTCTTTTCTCTCACCCCTTATTTTTTCTTCTACTTAGTTAGTTATTGTTGTTGTTCTACTTTGTAAGCTAATTTTAAGGCCGTAGTTAGAAGTAATTGTAGCAGTAGCTTCAATTGATTTCCACTTTTCACTGTTATCAGTGTCAATGAACGAAGATGACCTAGATGTTTCACCCCTTATGTCATGAATTGCCTCCACCACCCCGTTAAAAAAACTGTTGTTATTTACGTAGGTATACCTATAACTTCGCCTAGGTACTTGATATTTGTGCTACTGATCGGTCTGGAAAAATACAATCGTTGTCTCAAATACAATGGGGCACGGCGATCAAGATGAATCTTTGAGGAAATGACAAGAACATCAAGGAAATAAAAAACATTGTCTGCACTGCATGTCATGCCCTTTCCGCGACATATAACATCAGCTTCAAAGCCATTCTGAATCGTATTTTATGTCCCACGTTACTAAAGTAGTCACATAAGAGAACTATCTCTCTAATTTCCGCAAGAACGATGTTATTTCCTCTGTCATATCCGGCTGTCTATCTGCCTGAAACACGGAATGTTCAACCCATGATGTTATATCACTTGATAAGTACTGGTTGTGAAGGTGGTTATTGTTTTATGAAGCGAAACATGTAGGTCATCTGCCCCTAAAGATCAGGATGATAATGAAGATTGACTGTGAAATAAAGACTACAACTAACTACTGCCTTTACGAAGTAACTTACGTACTACAAGAAGACGCTGTCATAAATTTAAGAAATTAGGGAAATAGAAGACAGGGAAAGGAAATGCCCTCAACCCTCGAAGAATGGGGTCAGAGGGTCTTGGAAGGAAGAAGAGCCTTAAAATGCAGATAGGCAAATGAAAGAGGAGAGGGTCCACCCCAGGGTAACTGAAAAATGACCTAACAACGAGGTTATCCCCTAACGGTTTGGGTGAAAATGAAAAATGATGATGAAAGAAATGAACACTAATACTAAAACTAAATACAACTTACAACTAACTTACGGGCTAGAAGAGGAAACGGACAAAGAGGAAGGAATAAAGAAAATGAAAGACAGGGAAAATAAATGCCCTCAACCCTCGAAGAATGAGAATTGAGAGATTTGGAGAGACGAAGAGCTAGGAAAGGCAGATAGGAAAGGGGTAGAGAAGAGGGTCCGCCAGAGGCGATGGAGAAGGGGAAAAACCGGATCCAGCTCAGGAATCCTTCGGAGTCGCCAACTTCAGAACCTACCAGCCGTGAGTCCTTGAGGGAGTAGCACTATCCAGGGCGCACCAACTATGGTGGGGCTATAAACATCCTGCTTCATTTAGGGTATTGTACAGAAGGTAGGAGATACCATGAAAAGGAGAAACGAGGTCTGACCCCTTGGAGAATGAGGGTATCAGAAAAGGTGAGACAAGGGCCTATTAAGGCGAGCAAATGTACAACACCAAAGGCTTCGGATACCTTAATATCGTTGGAGTTGGAAGAGAACAAAATTGCCATATTGGAGCTGGATTCAGGTGGGGTCCCATTGGTCACCAACCCACATCCCAACTAGTGGTTTACCCAGCGTAAGCATAAACGGCGCACGGACGGCAGATCCCAGAAGCAATTCAGAAAAGCCAAGGTGAACAGCGAAACTCCAAACACATACACATTTCTCTGAAGTCTTAACTCGACACGACTCAACAGTTTGATACTGGTTGAAGCTGGAGAGATCGGCTCACTCGATAGCTCGTAAACTCGCTCCGAAGCTAGTAATTTAAATTTCCACTGAATGGAAATTGTTGGAAGAAATGAAAACGTAAAAACACTTAAAGATAAAGATGTGCTGTCCGGAACTTCTGTGTAGAACTTTTCATGCTGAACAATTCTTACACTCAAAATGTATAGATATTTTTAATGGTTTACCCAACATAAGCTTAAAAGGCACACGGACGGCCGGTTTTTCTTCGACTCGAATCACTGAAATAGTTAGTACTCGGCTTACTTTAGTTATAAATGAATGTTTTTCTACAGAAAGCTTCTTCGAGAAATCCTTTACGGAATGGTGAAAACCGCATCAAAATCCAACCATTTGTTCTCGAGTTAAGCCATTAACCTACATCCAAGAATCAGGGACTTCGTTTTATACTATCTAGAGCCATTCTAGTGTTTCTAATAAATAATTATATATTTAAATATCATTGTTCTTCTCTCTCCTCTCATCTAGCACAACCATAATTTGGTTTGAATTTGTACTCGTATTTTACATGTTTTGAATAACACATTATACGACTGAAAATAAGATAATAACATGTGAAATTATCGGCAAATGAGAAAAATAACACAATTAAATAGTGTTTTGAAAAATTGAAAAAATTATCAGATGCGAGCTGATAACAGAATCGATGAAATAACAATATGTTTATTTTACCATTTATTGACTAAATTCAATTGGATTTCAAAGAGAGTTCATTTCACAATGAGAATCTGTTTTTTATTCGAGATTTATTAATTTGAATAAATATACAATACAATGAAATTATTAATCTATTTTCCCTGTTTCAAATATAGTCTACTGTATATCCATTGACGTCATCGCAATCAGATTGAAAGAGAATCAGTGTGAAGCGATCAGTGATAATTATTATAGAGTGACAATTGTCACACACAAGAATTATAGATTTGAAAAATAGTTAACTTCCTTGGCGTAGCTGTGCGCGTTAAATACGTAGCATGACTGTGAGTGAAACTGCCACTTGTCCGGAGTTCGTGGGGGTAGATAGTGGCTATCCTGAGGGTAGGGTCTAGTGTTTATCCGTTATCATTTCATATTCTTTCCACAAATGCTGGGATAGTACCTTGTTTTAACGTCTGGGGCAATTACCCATTATACTGTACCTGTTCCTAATAACATTACACACACACTACTACAGCCATCACATAAATACAGGTTATCAGATAAATTTAACACACACCCAAGTACACGGGGTTGATGACCAAGAAGTCCCAAAAATTAACAGCAACAACAGCAAATCGTTGTAATAAATCTTTGGCACGTAGTAATTTTGAATGCCGTAGTGCCTACCTCAAGCATTGACAAAGTATTTCTTGAGTATTTCGATGACTGCAACTTCAGGTTTTTACATTTTAGAACTTCAGTTTAATGAGTTACTCAGATTATGATGATGATGATGATGATGATAATTGTTGTTTTAAGGGGCCTAACATCTGAGTCATAGGGCCCTAATGGTTTGGGTGATAGTATTAGTTATAGTATTCATTCTCATCTCAACTTTCACTAACTACAGACATACTACGAGAAGAAATGGTAAACTAATAAAGAATAAGGCAAATAAAGGACGGGAAGAAAATAAATGCCCCCAGTCCTCGAATAATGAGCATTGAGGGACTTGAAAGGAAGTAGAACCATGAAAGGCAGATAGGAAAGGTAAAGAGAGGAGCGCTCACCCCGAAGTCAGAGGAAATAGGGGACAAAACGGACCCAGATCAGGAATCCCTCAGGGTCGCCAATTCCCAAACTCACAAGCCGTTATCCCTAGTGTATGTAGCACTATCCAAGGTGCACCAGAAGTGGTGGGGCTACTCTCCACCCTGCCTCATAGAGAGCCTTGTGCAGAAGGCAGGAGATAACATGGAAAGAAAAAGAAGGATGACCCCTCGAAGAATGAGGGTATCAGGAACGATGAGACAAGGGCCAATTAAGGCGGGAAAATGAAAGAATCCCTTGGTCTCGGATACCCGAATACCGTCGGGGTCGGAAGAGAACAAGAGTTGACCAATAGAGATCGACAGGAAAGAAGACGGAGAGGAGCCCGGCACAAGTAAGTGGAAGCAATGCCAGACTCAGCTGGGGTCCCGTGGTCGCCAACCCACGTACCACTAGATGTGAGCCCCTGGGGGTGAGTTACTCAGAAATATTGTAAAATATTCATCTTTTAAAATCATTTATTCTTTTAATAACTATTTCTACGGTTTAATCAGAGCAAAATATTGTTCTTTGCCAACAGTAATTTGTAGATTTGACACAACGATATCTTAATAATATTATTAATTGAACGTTTACCTGAAGAAGGCTTCATTTTCATCTTCACCCTAACCATTAGGAGCCAATGACCTTGATATTAGGCCCCTTCAAACAACAATTAACATAATTTTGGTGTGCCGTCTCTATGTTTTAATTAAACAGATACGTTTCCGTACAACAGACTTGATTGGCGTCTTTTAAACAGATTTAGTGAACTAACATTGGCGATCCTGAAATGATGTCATATTAGATAGACAGCGATCAGCTCATGTAGCCAACTTTCAAGTTTCAGTGTCTGTAAGTGTTCTGCAGATATGGTTGGTATGAAACATAAGTGAAAATCTATACTAATACAGTATAATAAAGCTGAAGAGTTTGTGTGTGTTTGTGTGTTTAAACGCGCTAATCTCTGGAACTACCAGTTGGATTCGAAAAATTCTTTTTGTAGATGATAGCCAGATTCAAGAGGAAAAGTTTAGGCTATCATAAATTTCGGACAGTCCACTCCATTCCCTGCGTTTAGGCCCTTTGGCACAAATCAACACCGTTTCACCGATCTGAACCAAAATTTGTATACATACCCTTTGGAACACTTCGGGTAACACTGACTAATTTAAATTTCGGACAGACCACTCCATTTCTTGCATTTTGGCCCTTTGACACAAATCTACACCGTCTCACCGATCTGAACCAAATGTGTATACTTACCCTTTGAAACCCTACGAGTAACACGGTTTACATGGAATTTCGGACAGACCACTCCATTCCCAGCATTTAGGCCGTTTGGCACGAATCTACAACGTTTCATCAATCTGAACCACAATTTGTATACATACCCTTTGTAACCCTGCGAGTAACACTGTCTACTTGAAATTTCGGACAGACCACTCCATTCCCTGCATTTAGGTCCTTTGGCACAAATCTACACTGTTTCACCGATCTGAACCACATTTTGTACACTTCCCCTTTGGAAACCTGCGGGTAACACTGTCCACTTTAAATTTCGCACAGACCACTCGATTCGCTGCATTTAGGCCCTTTATCACAATCCACACCGTTTCTCCTAATTGCGCCAAATTTTACATACACTTAGAAACCCTGCTGGTAACACTGTCCACTGGATATTTTGGACAACTCTCTCCATTCCCTACATTTAGAATAACAAACAAACTGAACTTGAAAACCACGTATTAAGGCACTAAAACGATTCATGTCCGTAGTAGTGTAACTGTAAGTCTATTGTCGACTGGCAATTCGGGCTGCATCACGTCGCCCCTACCAGTGTTTTGGTGCAGAATTGCGAAAATAGTTAAATCTTGCGCTGCTTATAAATTGCAGTTACGGGGAGTAATTAGTGCAAAAAGATTTCTTAGGCCCCTTAGAACAGTTATCATCGTGAACATATTATGCATCTGTATAAGTGCAATGGTGTTAGTGCAAAACATTGAAGTTATCAGCTGAAATAAGCGTTGGTGCGTTCAAATTTACCTTAATTTATTCCGAAACTTATTGTTGAGCGCTATGTGGCGATAAATGATACTATTGCTACCTCAGGAGCTCGGGACAGCCGAAGTTTTCTAAAGTGTTCTGATTATTTTCCTACGGCGCTATGCGGCAAAATACGACACTATTGATCGCTTCATTTCTAACAGACAATGAGATATAGGCCCTAGGCAGTGTCTTATATTTCACTTACTCCTCTTTATAATCATTTTTAGCCTACTTTTCACATTTTCCAAAAATGAGGAAAAAGTAGACTTATGAGATCGGGAAACTGTGTGTCTGTCTGTCTGTCCTTCTGTCTGTCTGTCTGTCTGTCTGTCTGTCTGGCTGTGTGTGTGTGTCCTCCCCTATCAACTCCTAAATGGCTGCAGCAATCGAAACAAAATTTGGTAGGAGTAAAGATCTATACTTGAATATCTCATGACCATATTTAAAAATGATTCCAGTGCTACCAACTGCTGAAAAATCGCAATTGAAATTTGAGCTCCTTGTTGGATATCTTGGAAGGTATGAATGGGAGCTATTTCAAAATTAGCACACGTATAGATAAAAATATTGCAGTTTAATTTCCAGGAGGCAATACTTGGCAGTGTTGCCAAAATGATCTTAGGCCTGCTGATAGGTCCAAATTTTAAATGCATATAACTTCCACACTATCAATTGGATTTCAAACGTATTTCGTATGTGCTATGTGTACATAAACAGGTATGACTGAGCGTATTCTTAAGAGCCACTAAGGCTGCCAACTGTTAATAAATGCTCTCAATTTTTTAAAATCCAAATACCCATATATCAGAAAGTATGCATGCCGAGAGCTTTAAACTATGCACAAGTATAGTACCTGACATTCTATATTAATTTAGAGTAACTTATATACATCAGTGCTACCAACATGATTCTAAGCCTGTTGAGATGTCCAACTTTAAATACATGTAACATCTACACTATTATTTGGATTTCAACCAAATTTCGTGTGTGCTATGTGTACCATAACAGATTTGACAATGCCGATTCTTAAGAGTAACCAGGGCTGCCAACTGTTAATAAATACTGTCTCTATTTTTGTTACCCCAATATCAATATATCAGAAAGTATACAAGCCAATAGCTCTAAACTTTGCACACGTATAGTACCTGGCATTCTAGATTAATATGGAGTATCTAATATAGGCCTACGCCAGTGCTGCCATCATGATGATTCGTCTGCTGATAGGTCCAATTTTAAAATGCATGTAACTTCTATACCAACTAATGGATTTCATTTAAAATTGACACAACAATAGATCATATTCAGATTATTTATGACTAATACATGCATGTCATTGTTGCCAACATAATTTTACGCGTGCTGTTAGATCCAATGTTTAACTGCATGTAACGTCCATGCTATCCATTGGACTTCAACGAAATTTTGTATTTTGTTCCTTAAGAGATGGAACTAAGAATATATTCAGTTACCAGTAGTTCTCTATTAGGCTACATTGTGTTAGGTATACAGTACCGTATTTCGAACTAATTAGAAATTTCGATATAACCAACTTAATTTCGCCATTATTCTAGATAGATCCATATAGATTAATCATTGGCATGAATCTTAAATTTTAAGAAAAGTAGGCTCTTTAGTTCGTCACGGAACTTCTTGTTAGAGATTTGTTTGTAAATTGCATATGTCAGTGCTGTAGTTAATAAATAGCCGTTTCTCTATTCATTATTATCATTATTATCATTATGGGAAAATTACCAAAATGTGACGCTCATTATACTGTACTGCTTATCACCCCCACTACAACCACCACCACCACCACTACCTCAAAAAGTTATATTTAAAAATATTTCTTTTCTGGTAGTTTAAGTATCATGTGTCAGTTCTGTAGTAGTATTCATTATCATCCATAAAACAAATAAATCCACCGGCCGAAGCCGGGCACTACTACTAGTAGTTAATACAACCTCAATTCAACGCAACAAGAAAATATACTGTAAATCATCATTTCTCGAGTGTTGGTAACTTATTTAAGATGAAACATACCCTCAGTGCAGATTCTCTGTCTTCCTTTCACCCCTGTCTCCGAGTTCAGACTGACTGGTCTCATTAATGTGCTCAAATCACCGAGATCTAGATGTGCTGACTTGGCATAGTAGTGATGTCATTATACTAGCAGCTCTTCTTACCTTCTCGTTCCTTAACTACATTTTGTGAGCATCAGGAACTTCGTCTTCTTCCTGGTTTTCCAACTCGAATTGAGAAATGTCTGCTGTCATGTTCAAGGAAGCCGTCTGATTCAAGAAAAACACCTCGAGAGTGAGTTTAGTGGTAAAGCATCGTATTATTTGCCCATGAGTACATCATATTATTATTGGTTCATAGAGAACAGATCTAAATAGCTGCATATAATCAAAATATGATACCTCACTTTACCATATTCCAAGTTCTGTACCGCCTTCCGTTATTACATTGATAGAAATAGTTGGTGCAGACCAGACCTGTATGATAATGATAATTGTTCTATTAAGGGGCCTAATATATAACTTACCGGCCCCTAATGGTTCGGGTGATAATGCTAATGAGAAATGGAATGAAAACCAGAACTAAAACAGACTTAAACACTAACTTACTTGCTAGAAGAAGAAATGAATGAAACAAAAGGAAAAGAAGAGAAATAATGGACAGGAGGAAATGAAATGAGGAATTAGGGACATGGAAGGAAGGAGATAAAGGGAAAAATACGGACCCAGCTCTGGAATCCCTCGGGGTCACCAACTCCCAAACTTACCAGCCCTGAGCCCTTGAGGGTGTATCACTATCAAGAGTGCACCAAATATGGTGGGGCTACTAACATCCTGCCTCCTTGAGAGCCTTGTGGAGAAGGTAGGAGATATCATGAAACGATATAGAAGCCTGACCCCTCGAAGAATGATGGTATCAGGAAATATGAGATAAGGACCAATTAAAGTGGGAAAGTGAAAGAGTCCCTAGGCCTCGGATACCCCAATACCGTCGGGGTCGGAGGAGAACAAGTGTTGACCAAGAGAGGACGACCAGAAAAATAACTGAAAGGAGCCCGGTGCAAGTAAGTAGAAGGAATGCCAGACTCCGCGGGGGTCCCCTGGTCGCCAACCCACGTTACACAAGTTGTGTGCCCCAGGGAGGAATCTACTACTAAAACTAACGACTGACTAAACAACTAACTTACGTCCTAGAAGAAGAAAAGGACAAAATTTTAGCTGCTTTTCAGTCGGTCAACACGATTGTGCCCAATGAATTGGGCGAGGTACAAATTATAAATAGACTTCTTCGACACAGGAATACAAAAGTTGATCCCACGATTTGACAGGTGTCTCAATTCTGGTGGTGATTATGTGGACAAATAGCTCAAACGTTGCTGTATCTGGTGCTAATGAAGTTTTTCATGTAACTCTCTTCTCTTTTTTAAATGCATTTATTTATTTAAATATTTATTGAAACAAGTAGCTCCGTGAAAAAATAAATAGTTTATTTTCATATATTCTACTGGCCTTACTTAACACAAGAAATTAAAACTTAATTTTAAATTTTCGCACAGCCGCCATCTTGAGGCTATATACCAAACGATTGAACTAAATTAGATCGCAGTGCATTATAATGTGTATAAACAATTGCTGTACCAAGTTTCACTGTCCTCGGATGGTTAAATTGCGAGAAAAGTCTATTAGAATGTTTCAACTTTGCTTGCCTGCCATGTTCGTTTTGTACTTGACAGTTTTATTGAAGTCACGTAGATGAAATTCTAGCAGTACCCTTTATCACCGTGCAAAGTTTCAAGGTGATATCTGTTAGTGTTGTGGAGGTATATAATGCCAGTGAAATATTTCGCGTGGCCGCCATGTTGGATTCGTGAAACGTATTAAAATTTTATGGGCACGGTCGAGGTCAGACATGGTAGTATTATGTACTTACCGAGTTTCATTGAATTCGGTTTGGCCGTTTAGACACACATACAGACACATACGGATGAAATGTAATCGCATAAGCCTATTTTTTTTCATAAATGAAAATAGGCTAACATAGGGACACTTTATTTCTGGATAGAACTCGTATTTGTTATGAAACTTTATTGCCAATTGTTTACTGTGTGAAGAGAACCTATACAGTATACCGGGTGAATCAGCTGCCCCTAGTAATATTGTTTTATGCAGCCCAACTAGCGTTGTTTTTCAGCAAGGTCGATATTTCTCTGTTAGCATCCCATATGGTACTAATGCACTGCAAGCATATTCTGCAAACGATACTGAACACTATTATTTTCCCCTCGATGTGACTACAGACTAATAGGAGGGAAAAATAATAGTATTTTTACGTAATCTTGCCCTAAGTATTCACGCGTCATGACCGGTCGTTCTCGTTTGCCGTGGATATGCCAGTGTTTTAGGGATGGCATATCTAAATAAAATAAAGAATATTTTCATTGCATCCTAATGCGATTGTGCACGAATATAACAGGACCTGCCGATCCATACTATATTATTTTCTACTTGTTGGATATCAGAGTTTCATTGAAATTATTCTGGAAATAAAGAGAGCAATCATGTATAACTGACAATGCATATCAATTAAACAGCTGAACTCTGGAATATTGTTTGATATCTGGCAATCTTGATAACGGCTACTGCCATGGACAGTCCAGTTAATGACAACGTTAGATTGAATCGCCAGAAGTTGGTGTTAATGTACTGTGCAGGAAATAACCCCCAGTTAAAATAAACTGCACCATCCAATGTCAATCAGGTCATCGTTCAGAATCATTGAGCCGTAAAATATTAAGTCAGCATGGTCATTGGGTTCCTCTTATCATCACGATGATAATTGTTGCTTTAAAGGGCCTAACATCGGTTATCGGTCCCTAATGGTTTGGCTGATAATGAAAAACGGGAAAACTACAACTCAAACCCAACACAGACTAACAACTAACTTACGAACAAGAAGAAAGAAAACAA
This sequence comes from Meconema thalassinum, assembly GCA_946902985.2. Classification (NCBI taxonomy): domain Eukaryota; kingdom Metazoa; phylum Arthropoda; class Insecta; order Orthoptera; family Tettigoniidae; genus Meconema; species Meconema thalassinum. The sequence continues at coordinate 8,054 of CAMPQE020000299.1, read as the reverse complement.
GAAGTTCCGTGAAGAACTATACAGCCTACTTTTCATGCCAATGATTATTCTACAGTATATGAACCTATCTAGAATAATGACAAAATTAAGTTGGTAATATCGAAATATCAAATTAGTTCAAAATATACCTGGTATAATGTAGCCTAATAGGGCACTACAGTTAGCAGCCCTGGTGACTGAATATATTCTTAGTTTGGTACAGAATACAAAATTAGGTTGAAGTCCAATGGACGTTACATGCAGTTAGACACTGGATCTATCAGCACGCGTAAAAGCATGTTGCCAACAATACCATGCGTGTGCTGGTCAGAAATAATCTGAATTATTATGATATCTTGTTGTGCCAATTTTGGATGAAATCCATTTGTTAGTATAGAAGTTACATGTATTTTAAAATTGGACATATCAGCAGGCATAGAATCATGTTGGCAGCACTGCCTTGTATTAATTACTCCAAATTAATCTAGAATGTCAGGTGCTATACGTGTGCAAAGTATAGAGCTGTTGGCTTGCATACTTTCTGATATATTGATATTACGGTAAAAAAATATAGACAGCATTTATTAACAGTTGGCAGCCCTGATTTCTCTTAACAATACTTACAGTCATATCTGTTATGGTACACATAGCACATACGAAATTTGGTTGAACTCGAACTGATAGTATAGAAGTTACATTTATTTAAAAATTGGTACTATCAGCAGGCTTATAATCATGTTGGTAGAACTGACGTATATAAGTTACTCCAAATTAATCTAAAATGTCAGAATATACGTGTGCATAGTTTAAAGCTGTTGGCTTGCATACTTTCTGATATATTGGTATTTGGATAAAAAAATAGAGAGAGCAATTATTAACAGTTGGCAGCCCTGGTGGCTCTTAAGAATACGCTCAATCATATCTGTTTATGTACAGATATTACATACAAAATTTGGTTGAAATCCAATTGATAGTGTAGAAGTTATATGCATTTAAACATTGGACCTATCAGAAGGCTTAAAATTATTTTGGCAACACTGTCATTGTTGGCTTCCTGGAAATTAAACTGAAATAGAATTATATGCATGTGTACCAATTTTGGAAGAGCTCCCATGCATAACTTGCGAGATATCCAACATGGAGCTCAAATTTCTAGTGCGTTTTTTCAGCAGTTGGTAGCACTGACATCATTTTCAAATATGGACGTGAGATATTCCGGTGCACATCTTTACTCATACTAAATTTGGTTTTGATTGCTGCAGCCGTTTAGGAGTTGATAGGGGGGGACACATACACAGCCAGGCAGACAGACAGACAGACAGACAGACAGACACACATTTTCTCGGATCGATCTCATAAGTCTACTTTTTCCTCATTTTTGCAAAATGAGAAAAGTAGGCTAAAAATAAAGGAATACGGGAAATAAATAACAGGACAGAGAGATGCACTAGAAGAATAAGGACTGAGGTAATTGGAAAAAAGTAGAGTTGTGAAAGGCAGACAGGAAGGGTAAAGAGGAGATGATTCACCCCAAAGTCACTGGAGAAAGGGAATTCTGGTCCCAGCTCAGGAAACCCTTAGGGGTGCCAACTCCCAAGCCTTGCCAGCCGTAAGCATTTGCGGTTGTATCGCTACCCTGTGTGCACCAATAAGTGGTCGGCAACACACATCCAGCCTCCTTTAGACAAGAGATGCCATGAAAAGAAAAGGAAGAGACTTTACCTCGAAGAATGAGGGAAGATGAGACAAGGTCCTATTAATGCGGGAAAGTGGGAGAATCCATAAGCATCGGGTACCATAATACCGTCGCGGTCGAAAGAGAACAAGATGACAGAACGGAGCCGCAACAAGTAAGTGGAAGCGAAGCCAGACTCAGCTCAGATTCCGTGGATGCCAACCCACGTCTTACAAGTTGTGAGCCCCAGAGATATTTCAAGAGAATGGTTATTTGATGGGCATACTGAAATTACAATAATAATAATGATGATAATAATAACATACCTTCTGCCAAAAGGTGATAGAACCAAGCACGTAAGATTTGTGAACACATAAATCTTAATAACATCCTGGCTGAAGAGCAGAAGGGGTGCATGAAGAAGTCTCAAGGTTGCAAAGAGCAACTTGTAATCGATGCAGTTACTATGGAACAAGCAGGAAAGATGATGCGTAACCTATACATGACCTTTATTGATTACAAGAAAGCTTTTGATTCAGTGCCACATTCCTGGTTAATCCAAATCCTGAAGATATATAAAGTTGATCCTGCCATCATTATAAGTCTGCAACATATGATGTCCCATTGGGGGACCAATTTATTAATGTCTAATGGAGACACATGTATGGAATCGGGATTTATTCAAATCAAAAGAGGTATCTTTCAGGGTGACAGCTTGAGCCCTCTATGGTTCTGTTTGGCGCTCAATCCACTATCATCATTGCTGAACAATCCAAAGTGTGGTTTTCCAATTAAGCACCATGGTATAGTCAAATACAAAATTTCTCATTTGATGTAAATGGATGACATTAAACTATATGCATCCTCTGAGAAACACATCGACAATCTAATTGTAATTACTGCTTCATTTTCTTCTGATTGGAATGTTCTTCGGATTAGATAAGTGTCGCACCCTCACCATTCGGCGTGGAAAATTACAGGCCCGAGCATTTCAACTTGATGACGGTTGTTTCATAAAGCCTATGGAAGGTAATGAGACCTACAAATATCTTGGTCTCCTGCAATCTAATCGAATTGATCATAAATGTATTAAAGATAGAACCATAGCTATCTACAATCAACGCCTTAACAAGATTTTAAAATCAAAGTTGAATGGAAAGAACACCTTTAAGGCTATTAATACCTATGCTATTCCTGCTCTGACATATACTTTCGGTATTATCAAATGGACGCAGACTGACTTGGAGAACATCCTAATTAGGACACGTACCATCTTAACAAAACACAGATGTCTCCACCCTAAGTCAGCTGTTGAGCGATTGACAATCCCGCGTCAAAGAGGTAGACGAGGGCTCACGGACATTATCCAATTGCATGCAAGGCAAGTGAGGAACCTTCAGAGATATTTTCTGGGAAGACATGACTGTCTCATACATCAAGCCGCTGTGAAGGCAGATGACAAGTGCACACCGCTGGATCTTCTTCACGTAAGGGATATACAGTTAGCCACTGATGAGGAATGTTCAGCCACCAAGCTTCAGCAGTGGACGCAGAAAGCTCTGCACGGTCGTCATCCATATGATCTCAACCAGAAACATGTCGACATTGATGCGTCGAACAGCTGGTTGACTCATGCTGACCTATTCACTGAGACTGAAGGATTCATGGTTGCAATCCAGGATCAAGTTGTGGCTACCAAAAACTACCTGAAATATATAGTTAAGGCAAATATTCAGGATGATAAATGCAGAAGATGCCAACTAGAACCGGAAACAATTCAACATATCACAGGAGGCTGCCAAGCAATCTCCTGTACTGATTACATGAAAAGGCACAACCAAGTGGCCAAAATAATGCACCAACACCTTGCTCAAAAGCATTTATTATCTGATAATATTTTGCCTTACTATCAGTATGTTCCTGACGCCGTTTTGGAAAATCCCAGTCACAAGTTGTTATGGGACCGATCAGTTATTACTGATAAAACCATACCAGCAAACCGGCCAGATATCGTTCTTGTGGACAAGGTGCAGAAGAGAACCTTCCTAATTGATATTGCAGTGCCCAATTCCCATAATCTGCAACAAACCTGCTGTGATAAGATCACCAAATATCTGCCTTTGGCTGAGGAAATGCGGCAAATGTGGAGACAGGAAAGTGTAGTGGTTCTGCCCATAGTAATTTCTTCTACGGGCATCATCCCCAAATTATTGGCTCGTAATCTAGAAATATTGGGAATACATCCTGGTCTACATATCACCGTGCAGAAGGCCGTCATCTTGGAGACCTGTTCCATTGTTCGCTCGTTTCTCAATGTGCCACCTTAAGAGAATTAGCCATACCGTCTTGCAAACAAGCCGACGATATGTTGATATGTCCCACTTATGTGGTGAAATGAATGTAGAAATAATAATAATAATAATAATAATAATAATAATAATAATAATAATAATAATAATAACGTTAACGGATTTACGTCCCTCTGAATACTGCGGCTTTTCGAGTAAATCTACTGACACGGCTCTCTATTATTTGCTCACCCTCAAATGGCAACTGACTACGCTAGGATTCGATCCTGCAACCTAGGGAACAGCAAGTGAGATGTTGAAGATAATGATAATTGTCGTTTTAAGGGGCCTAACATCTAGGTCATTACCCCTTATTGTTTGGGTGATTGTGATAATGGCAGATGATGACATGAAACCTACAACTAAATCTAACTACTGACCTAACAACTAACTTACGTACTAGAAGAAGAAATGAAAGAAAAACAAGATGTTCAGTAAAGAACATATAGCCTACTTTCTCCTAAATGCATGGGTATTGTTATAACTCTTTGTCCTTTTCAAGGAGTATAATTGAATGTTGGTTGTAGTAGCTTGTTGAAATACAACGTGCTATAGGGATATTAAACATGAATATGAGGTGCACTTTGCTAGTGCTACCTCTGTAAAAAATTTCATTCAATTCGGTTTCACCGTGTTTGAATTGATATGGGGAATGGATTTGCACACATACATGGCCGCTATTTACAAACTATTGGGCTGATGACCTTGTAGTCAGTCATAAGATGCTTTCCACAAAAAAGGAAGGTTGTTGCAAAATCTGGTAGAGATCAAATGATTAGGATGGTCGTAATTTGATTTAAGCTATTAACATTTGGGTGGCCGTCATTCCGTTTCCGTCAAGATGGCGGTGATATAAAACATGACACCTAGGTGCCCTTTGCTAGTACTACCTCTGTACGAAATTTCGTTCAATTCCGTTTCACCGTGTTTGAATTGATAGGGGGAATCGATTTGCACACATACTTGGCCACCATCTGCAAACTATTGGGCTGATGATCTTGCAGTTTGGTCAGAATATGCTTCCCTTATAAAGGTATGTTGTCGCAAAATTTGGTAGAGACTAGATTATTAGGTTGGTCGTAATTAGATTTAAGCTTTTAACATTTGGGTGGCTGCGATTACGTTTCCGTCAAGATGGCGGCGGTATAAAACATGACACTGAGGTGCCCTTTGCTAGTGCTACCTCTGTACCAATTTTCGTTCCATTCGGTTTCACCCTGTTCGAATTAATAGGGGGAATCGATTTTCACACAAAGATGGCCGCTATCCGCAAACTATTAGGCTAATGACCAATTAGTTTGGCCAAAGGATGCTCCCTTCATAAAGGTATGTTGTTGCAAAATTTGGTAGAGATCGGATGATTATGTTAGTCGTAATTTGATTTAAGCTTTGAACATTTGTGTGGCCGCCATTACGTTTCCGTCAAGATGGCGGCGATATAAAACATGACACTGAGGTGCCCTTTGCTAGTACTACCTATGTACCAAATTTCGTTCCATTCGGTTTCACCGTGTTCAAATTAATAGGGGGAATCTATTTTCACACAAAGATGGCCGCCATCCGCAAACTTATAGGCTGATAACCTTGGTGAAAGGATGCTCCCCTCATATAGGTATGTAGTTGCAAAACTTGGTAGAGATCGGATGATTAGGTTAGTCGTAATTTGATTTAAGCTTTGAACATTTGGGTGGCCGCCATTACGTTTCCGTCAAGATGGCGGCGATATAAAACATGACACTGAGGTGTCCTTTACTAGTGCTACCTTTGTACCAAATTTCGTTCCATTCGGGTTCACCGTGTTCGAATTGATAGGGGGGGGGGGGAGGGGGGGGGGGGACGGACAGACATTCAGAGTACACACACTCACACACACAGACTCACACACACACATACACACACACAGACAGACACACAATTTTTCGCCCTGTGTTGATCTCCTAAGTCTACTTTCATTTTTTGCAAAAATCGAAAGTAGGCTAAAAAGAGAAAGGGAACTAGTGTAACGGGCAGAAGGAAATTAAATGCCCTCAATCTTAGAAGAATGAGGACTGAGCGACTTAAAAGGAAGGAGAGCCATGAAAAGCAGATAGGAAATGGAAAGAGGAGAGGGCCCACCCCAAAGTCAGTGGAAAAAGGGAAAAAAACGGACCCAACTCAGGAATCCCTTGGGGTCACTAACTCCCAACTCACCAGACGTAAACCCTTGAGGGTGTAGCACTATCCAGCGTGCTCCATAAGTGGTGGGACTACACATACCCTGACGCCCTGAGGGCCTTGAGCAGAAGGCAGGAGATATCATCAAAAGAAAAAGAAGGCTTACCCCTCGAAGAATGAGGGTATCTGGAAAGAGGAAACAAGGGCCTATTGAGGCGGGAAAGTGAAAGACTCCATAGGCCTCGGATCCCCTAATACCGTCGGGGTCGGAAGAGAACAAAGTGTTGACCAAGGAAGGCCGACAGGAAGGATAACTGAAAGGAGCCTGGCACAAGTATGTGGAAGCAATGCCGGACTCAGCTTGCGTCCCGTGGTCGCCAACCCACGTCCTACAAGTTGTGAGCCCCTGGGGGGGGGGGGGGGAGCAGGCGATAACGTAACCACTGAGCCACGCAGCCAATTGGAATTACAAGAATAATTAGCAAATTTCGCATTACTACGTCCTTTAATTTATGAACAGATGATTTCTCTGTTCCCCTCTTTAACCCTACAATATCTAATTAACGTCGTTTAATTTGTCGTTGCTCGGTATTTGTGAAATATGTGTATACTCGCTAAAGTTCTTCAATAAGGTACTCACGGAGCGGGTAAATACTTGTGTAGGCCGTCTTATTGTTTGATAACAGCGGGCCCACTTTGACCTATGTGGAGCTGGAGATTAATTATTATTGCGTATTGTGTGCAGAGGTCAGTCTGAGGAACATTCGCTTAATGTGGTTAGAGACCACTCTCTGATATTAATTTCTATATGTTTGGAACTTGGAACATGCTATTCGAACAGAGAGCATGACAAAGGAAGGCCTAGAAAGCAAGTTGGTTAACTCTGCTTTCTCATCCAACCCACATGAGCATTATTCCTATTTGAAGTTCAAGGGCATACTTATACTGTAGTTACAATTGTACAACGGTCAGTGGCGTACACAGGATTTCTTCCGGAGGGGGTGGGGGCTCATTCATACAGTACGGTAGTTGTGTATATTATTAAAATGTTATTTCAATTATATTACATTACATTATGCGAACCGGGCAAAACTAAGGCCCACGCAAATATAATTTCATTTCCTTCTCATAGTTCTTTCTTCCTTTCTCTTCCTCCACAGTTCCTTCATTCTTTCAGAGTGTTGCACCTTTCTCTCTGCTGTCCATCTTCCTCCCCTGCGTTATCTCTTTTCTCCCACAAGAACCTTTATGTTCGAAAGTGTTTCCCTGAATTGTGTTCTATTCCGACAGTCGTCATCTGTAATTCCTAGCCTCCGGAGTTCTTCCTTCATCTGCTTGGCGTAACTCCCCTTCAGATTATATATTTTATCAAACATTTGTTTATTTTATTCTTGTTGGATCCATTCTAGCCATATGTCCATAGAAACGTAATAGTACATTATGCAACGAGCCTATAATGGCAATAATTAAGACACGAGTATGTTAAAAAAGGAGCATAAGCGAGTTTTATAATTTCCATACGAGTGTCTTAATTACCATTACAGGCAAGTTGCATACGACTGTTTATGTTCGACGATAATTATAACTTTATTATATGTTTTAACATAAATATTCATAAATATCTGTGGGATTCAGTTACTTCAGTTAGTGAACAGGGCGCGCTGGCTTTGCTGACTGAACAGAGCGCATGCGTGGGTTAAGGCACTCCGAAAGCAGAGACCATTCACTTTGCTTGCCAACACAGAACACCTATTGTTTACAGCCTGCCATCCAGCTCTATAGCATTCACTAATATTGTCACCGAAGTCGTTTGAAAGCAATGCGCTGTGTAGAAATTGGATTTGGGGATATTAAGATACAGTGCTATTTCTTGCCTGATATTCGGCCGTTAATTTACG
>CAMPQE020000298.1:0-53000 GCA_946902985.2 Meconema thalassinum | reverse complement strand
TCTATTGAAACTAGACAGGCGTCAAAAGATTGGACTCTCAACATTGCAAAATACTGCTGGCCATGACTGAAAAATTGATGAGGCAAATTGAGACCTATACGTTCCAGAGTTTCCCATTAAGCTTTATTGATTGTGATAAAGTATGCCAAACGAATTGGAAAATATTGCCTCTTAAAAGAAAATGATAGTGTTTTATCGGATGGTGTTAAATCAAGTCGAAGGATTAGACCTCTCTGCCTAATTTTAACTGCACTTATTATTTCCAAATCCAAGCAATATGGTTGCATTTAGGAGCCCTCGTTTAAAAGTATATGGCAACGTAAATCATGGAGAATTCCTTACCTTACGGGAATAATAAAAGTAACATATGTTTAGACAATGTAATACCAATTGCAAGAAAGAATAATTGGGAAATAAAATTACATGTCCGAGGTGGGAATCAAACTCCTTCGACGATTCATAATCAATTTCGTTGTCCACAATGTTAGCCGCTGAGCCACCCAGACAACGGAATTCGAGTGCAATATTAAGTGACGTAAACAACAAACGCACTCAATTGCCAGTTAAAGTTCTTCAATATTTCCCTTATTTCATGATTTTATTCCAGTATATATCGGGACGCAACATCAGCGATATTTCCCTTTTTAATTCTCATAAACAAAGATCACAGTACGATAGGGTGGATCTTTTATCCGCCATTTCTCTCGTGAAGAAACGGCATTGTACGCACGCGCAAAAGCCACATATATTACATTTTTCTTTAAACATTTAAAAATATACCGTAACATATATTTTCCTTTTAAAGACACACTGCAAATCTACGGGCCAACGGCTTTCGTAAGAATGCTTTACGAAGCCAATTTGTTAAGCCGTTATCTCAATCTCGCAGTTCGGAGAGTTCGTTACTTTACGGGAATGATAAAAGTAAAATATGTTTCGACAATGTAATACCAATCGTAAGAAGGAAGAAAATGGAAATAAAAAACATATCCGAGGCGGGATTTGAACCCTCTTGACGATGCTTAATACAGATTTCTGGACTGTAACTAGAGCCCTTCGGCCATCCAGACAATCATTTGTCACTGCAATATTAAGCTACCTAACCAGCATAAACACTCAACCTGCAGTTTAAGTCCTTCAATACTTGGCTTATTTATTATAATTCTATTTTAATGCATATTGTAAAAACATAATTAACATTATTGGAGACCCTTTTTAATTCTCATAAGCAAAGATCTCAGTTAGACGCGGCCGGAAGCGCCATTTGCCTTGTTGAGAAAGGCCATTGTGCGCATGCGCGGGAGTGTCAAATATTATATATTTCTTTATCATTTAAAAATATACCGTAACATATATTTTCCTTTTAAAGACACTGCAAATCTGCATGCCAAGAGCTTTTGTTAGAATGCCTTACGAAGCAAATCGCTTTAGTCGTTTTCACAATCTCGTGGGAACAAAAAACACCTTAGTGTTTTAAATATAAGGATATGGGAACGGAATCACAGAGAATTCGTTTACTTTACGGGAATGATAAAAGTGAAATAAGTTTCGGCAATGTAATGCGAATTGTAAGAAAGAAGAAAACGGAAATTAAAAAACATGACGGAGGTGGGATTCAAACTCCTTCCATTCGGCGATGCATAAATTCAGAGTCCTCAACTCTACCAGCTGAGCTACCAATTCACTGGCAAAGCAACGCAAATTAAGCTAGCTAAATAACATACACACTCAACTGTTTAAGTTCTTCAACATTTCCCGTCTTTTATAATTCTATTCCAGTATATATCGTGGAAACATCATAAACAATGTTTCCCTCCTTTATAATTCTTATAAATAACTATGAAATTAAAATCAGTTAACTTCTAACCTCCATGTTTGTCATGAGCCTAGGCGATTGTGCACATGCGTGAGTGGCAAGAATTCTGTGATTTTGTTTATTAATTTAAAAATATTGTGTAACATACTTGTTTATTTTGAAGACACTCTGCAAATCTACTGGTCAAGAACTTTCGTCAGAGTGCTCTACGAAGTAAATCGGTTCAGCTGTTCACTGAATCTCGCGGTAACAAAAATCGGCTAAGCGTTTTAAATATATAGATGCTCTGTTTTTATTAGTTCAGTCCTCCACAAGTATCCCTAGGTACAGTTGTATGACGTATTTAATGAGTCTTACGTAGAATTAATAGCCCATACTAGGTACAAATTCATGTAATTGTTTCAATGATAGTCGCGGGCATCTCTACAGAGTATGAAACAAACTCTCCGATTCTTAGATGTAACGGATAATCTCGAAACACACTGAGTGGATTTTGATACAGTTTTCACCATTCAGTAAAGGATTTCTCGAGGTATGTTTCTGTAATAAAACATTCATTTATGACCAAAGGAAGCCGAGCAGTAACGATTTCAGTGAATCGAGTCGAAGAAAAACCTGCCCTCCGTGCGCCTTTTTAAGCTTACGCTGGTTAAACCATTAAAAATATCTATATACAATGAGTGTAAGAATTGGTCAGCATGAAAAGTTCTACAAAAAAGTCAACGACAGCATATCTCTATATTCAATAAATCGCCCACTAAAAGTGATTTTACGTTTTCATTTCCAACAATCTCCATTCAGTGGAAATTTAAATTACTAGCTTCGGAACGAGTTTACTAGCTTCGGAACGAGTTTACTAGCTTCGGAACGAGTTTACGAGCTAGCGAGCGAGCCTGTCACCCCAGCTTCGTCCAGCATCAACTGACGAGTCGTGTCGAGTTATGACTTCAGAGAAGAGTAGACTATATGTGTTTGGAGTTTCGCTGTTCACCTCGGCTTTTCTGAATTGCGTCTGGGACCTGCCATCCATGCGCCTTTTAAGCTTACGCTGGGTAAAACCTTTAAGATACTGGGCGAAGCCGCGGGTTGCTAGTATGAGTATAATATAAAATCAAATTCTTAACCATGTCAAAGCTAGTTATTCCTTAAAGTTGAGTAACATTATAGTTAATTAGAAAAAATACCCGTGTTATTGTGAAACGAAAAGTATAAAAAGATCCTAAGGTCCTAAATGGCTCAATTGTAGGTACTTCGTATTTTATCTGCGGGTTTGAAACCTTTCATTCCTGAATTTGACAAAATAGAACAATGTCAATTTTACAAATAATTTCGGCTATAACAATTGTGCACCGTACCTTCACAGCAGCCATGTGGGAGACCAGATATTTCATAAGAGAATTAACAAACAGTGTACCACATATAAGTTTGTGATCATTATCCTGACGACATAAATTGCCTTGCTTCAAAATGATTCGAGAATAAGTTTATATTATTGTACAAAATAGTCTACATCTTTATTCTTTAAATCAGCTCTCTGACTATTAAAAAGCCATTTTCTACATCTGAAAAATAAAATATTGTGCAGTATGTGGATTGAAGCTCTCAATATGCCAAAGCAGACCTTCTCAAGATTATCCTCGATAATCCCAAGCCCTTTCTTAGTGAAGGATTGCGAGCTTTAACTATTGATATGAAGAAATTAAAGACACTGTTCAATTTAGAAATATTGGTTATAGCCGAACGAAGTAGACGAAATTGGAGAAGAGAAATCTAGGATAGGGAGAACATATGTGGTGAAGTATAATTTAAGTGCAGTGAGGTCTTCAATTTCTGTGAATCTGTATAGAATGCCGAGACTGCGCATTGCGCGAGATTTGATATGGTCAATGTGGGGAGAGAATGTCAGTTTATCATCGTGAATAATACCTAAATCTCTTACCTGAGAAACCGTTTGTTGTTTGTTTGTTTGAGTCTTCAGTCTTTTGACTGGTTTGATGCAGCTCTCCATGCCTCCCTGTCCTGAGCTAATCGTTTCATCTCTACATAGCTCCGACACCCTACATCGGAGGCAATCTGTTTAACATATTCTAACCTTGGTCTACCCTTATAGTTTTTGTCCTCGACCCTTCCTTCCATAACTAAGCTTGCTATTCCTGGGTGTCTTAGTATGTGTCCTACCAACCTATCTCTTCTCTTCATTAGCAGTCGCCAGAAACATCTCTCCTCTCCCACTCGTCTTAATACCTCTTTGTTTGTAACCCTATCTACCCATCTGATCTTCATCATTCTCCTGTAACACCACATTTCAAATGCTTCAATTCTCCTCTTTTCTGCTGCACCAATAGTCCAAGTTTCACTTCCATAGAGCGCCACGCTCCAGACAAAGGCTTTCAAAAATGACTTCCTAATACCTAAATCTATATTCGATGTCAGCAGATTCCTTTTTTGTAGAAATGCTTTCTTTGCCTGAGCCAACCTACTTTTAATATCCTCTTTGCTTCGTCCATCACTGGTTATTCTGCTTCCTAAGTAACAGAAGTCTCCTACTTCCTTCAGCTTTTCACCTGCCAATTTGATCTCCATAGAGGTTTCTGATTTATTTCGGCTGCATTCCAGTATTTTTGTTTTACATTTATTTATTTTCATCATGAATTCTTTCCGAAAGACGGAGTCCATACCATTCAAAAACTCATTCAAATCCTCAGGCTTGTCGGCCAAGATGACGATGTCATCAGCAAATCTCAGAGTTGAAATTATTTCTCCTTGAATCTTCACTCCCACTTTAAATTTTTCTCTAATTTCCTTCATTGCTTGTTCAATGTAAAGATTGAAAAGTATGGGTGATAAGTTGCAGCCTTGCCTTACACCTTTCTGAATACCAGCTTCTCTCTCATGTCCTTCAACTCGAATGACTGCTGTCTGGTTTCTGTACAGATTGTATATCACCCTCCTATCCCTGTACTTTATTCCAATTGATTTCAAAATGTCAAACAATTTAGTCCAATCAACGTTATCAAAAGCCTTTTCTAAGTCTACAAAAGCCATGAACGTTCTCTTATCTTTCCTTATTCTACCTTCTAAAATCAGCCTAAGGCTTAGTACAGCTTCCCTTGTTCCTACATTTCTCCTGAAACCAAACTGGTCTTCACCCAACTCCGTTTCTATCTGGCTTTCAATCCTCTTGTAAATTATTCTAGACAGGATCTTTGAAGCATGAATAATCAAGCTGATTGTACGGTAATCTTCACATCTGTCAGCTCCCACTTTCTTTGGTATAGGGATGATTACATTCTTCTTGAAATCAGGGGGTACCTCACCTGTCTCATAAATCCTACACACCAAGTGAAATAACCTGATCAGACCTTCATCTCCTATGCAGCGTAGCAACTCGATCGGTATATCATCTATGCCTGGTGCTTTGTTCCTGCTTAAGTCTTCCAAAGCTCTATCAAATTCTGATCTCAATATTAAATCTCCTTTCGCATCCTCATCAATTTCCTCCTTCCTTTCCATTACATGATTCTCAATCTCCTTCCCCTTATACAAACTCTCTATGTAAGCTTTCCATCTCTCAACCTTTTCTTCCCTATCTGTTGGAGGCTTTCCATTTGTGTCCTTAATATTACAGCACTTAGTCTTCTTTTCCCCAAAAGTATTCTTAATCCTTCGATAAGCTGTGTCTACTTTTCCTAATTTCAGACAATTTTCTATTCCTGCACATTTCTCTTTCAACCATTCCTCTTTCGCTTCCTTGCACTTCTTGTTAACCTCATTTCTCAGACATCTGTATTCTGCTTTCCCCTTTTCATCTCTTAGATTCTTGTGTTTCCGCCTTTCATCCATCAATTCTAGTATATCCTGAGTGATCCACGGTTTTCTACCTATTCTTTCTTTCCTACCAATGTTTTCTTCTGCGGATTTTGTTATTTCATTCTTCAAAAGTGCCCATTCGTCTGCAATTGAAGTTTGTTTAGGGTTTTTCATTAGTCCTTCCTTTATACTCTTCTTGAATCTTTCGTTTACATCCTTCTCTTTCAGTCTGTCTATTGCCCACCTTTTTGGCTTTTGACTTTTCTTCAGTTTCTTCAACTTTAATCTGCATTTCATTACAACCAGATTGTGATCAGAGTTTATGTCAGCACCAGGATATGTTTTACAATCCAAAATCTGGTTTCGAAACCTCTGCTTGACCATAATGAAGTCGATTTGGTAACGCCCTGTATCTCCTGGTCTCATCCATGTGTATATTCTTCTATTGTGGTTATTGAATAAGGTGTTAGCTATGACCAATTCATGCTCGGTGCAGAATTCTACCAGCCTGCTTCCTCGATCATTCCTTTCACCTAATCCGAAATCTCCTACTATCTTCCCTTCTCTCCCTTTTCCTACCACAGCATTCCAATCTCCCATTACTATAACATTTTCATCACCCTTGATATACCTCAGAATTTCGTCTATTTCTTCGTAGACCTTTTCAACATCCTCATCATCAGCTTGACTGGTAGGCATATAGACTTGTACCACTGTAGTGCAGGTAGGTTTTGTATTGATTTTTGCTACAATAATCCGTTCACTATATTGCTCATAATATTCCACCCGCTGTCCAAGTTTCCTACTCAATATGAGGCCAACCCCTGCTTGGCCATTGTTTGATTTAGTACTAATGACCCTATAGTCTCCTGACCAAAAGTCCTGTTCTTCCTGCCAGCGCATTTCACTAATCCCAACCAAATCCAACCTCAACCTATCCATTTCCCTTTCTAAGTTTTCTAACCTTCCACTTCCTAGCAGACTTCTAACATTCCACGCTCCGATCCGTAGAATGTCAGATTTCCTCTTTGTCACTTCTGTGATGTTAACCCCCTCTCGAGTAGTCCCCACCCGGAGATCCGAACGGGGGACTAGTTTACCTCCGGATTGAAATTTTACAAGGGAGGAGGCCATCATCACATGTAATTATGCATAGAGAGGTGCATATCCTCGGGAATAGCATACGGCTGTAGTTTCCCGTTGCTTTCAGCCGTGCAGCAGGACGCAGTGTAGCCATTATTGGCTTATATTATCAATATCTTAACCGTCTATAAGACTAGTAAAGAATTGATTTATTCTGAAAGGCTGCTACTCCCTTTCAGAATAAGTAAAGAGCAATTCTACTAACAAAAATACTAACCTTCTACCGTACTAACAGTTAAATACCAAAACTCTACTAACAAAAACTTAAGTTCCACCAACAACAAATACTACCACTAAAACAGTCTGTCAACAGGCACACTCACATGCACCCTCACACATCACAGTCTACTGAAACAATGAACTATAACTAATAAACAATGCAACTGCTACCAGACACACTCACACACCACAGTCTAATAGAACAATGACATATATCTAATAGACAAACTAACTACCTACTTACAACTAAAACTAACTACATACTTACTGTACTTTTATTTGAATTGACAGTATTTACAAAATGCAATTTAGATAGAAAATACTTACACGGGGCTACATGACCGTATTGTCGCACCCAATAAACTGAGGAACCAACCATGCATCAATAACACTGGCCAACAACAAAATTTCGCCAGAAAAATCATCAATGAGGACTACGTAAGCTAGTAGACGGCTCCAGAGTGGCGAGCCAACGTGTGCATATATCGTTCGACGCGCCGTCGAAGGAGGACAATCTGTGTAGTTCTTGCCGAGTACGGTTGCAAGTGCGTGTCGCTCCGATGTTCCGTGGAGTGGAAGACTAACTTTGGTAAAACTTAACCAGTGTGGTTATACGAGTGTTTGGGTCCGATGTACGGACCATAGAATTATCTAATCTACCAGAATATCATCAAATTTCGACGGAGATGACGACGTCCAGGAGACTGTGGGAAGCACACAGCATCATCAAGTACGAGGGAAATGCTTTGGCAATTTCCAGTGGTAAGCGCAAATAACGCAGAAATACGCAATCTCTCATTTCTCGTTGTTTTACATTTCATATTTCAGTAACTTCATAGCTTGGAAATAAGAGTAAAATCAATTTATCAAACTCCGTTTTCACGTAATTTTCTATCGGTAATATTAAAATCGCAACGCTCCAATTTAAATTTTATACTTCTTCTTCTTCTTCAGTTCCCGGTTCCAGTGAACTGGGTCGGGGCGTGAATCGAGGTCCTCCATCCGAGGCCTTGACTCACACACTATCATATTTAGGCTATTTGTACGATGGGTTCGCCACACCCACTTATTATTATTAATTTGCTATACTTGTTTTATATAATAAATTCATTTCTTTTACAATGCAATCTTTGCTTTCAGTAGGTAGCATTAGATATAGACCAATTCCTTCTCCTGATACAATTGTTTGTTGGGTTAATGATCAAATCATACCACGATCTGAGTGAATAGAGTCTTGAATGTGTTCTGCCAGAGCTAGACCGAATTATGTATGTAATATAAGCACATAAGCAGGTATGACTGAGCATATTATTAAGAGCCACCAAGGCTGCCAACTGTTAATAATATTGTTCTCTCTACTTTTTATCCAAATACCAATATATCAGAAAGTATGCAAGCCGACAGCTTTAAACTATGCACGTGTATAGTACCTGACATTTTACATTAATTTGGAGTATCTTATATACGTCAGTTCTACCAACATGATTCTAAGCCTGCTGATAGGACCAATTTTTAAATACATGTAACTTCTATACTGTCAGTTGGATTTCAACCAAATTTCATATGTGCTATGTGTAATATAACAGATATGACTAAGTATTCTTATGAGCAATTAGGGCTGCCAACTGTTAATAAATGGTGTCTATATTTTTTACCCTAATATCAATATATCAGAAAGTATGCAAGCCAACAGGTCTATACTTTGCATAAGTATAGCACCTGACATTCTAGATTAATTTGGAGTAATTAATATAAGTCAGTGATGCCAACATGATTCTATGCCTGATGATAGCTCCAATTTTAAAACCGTATCCAATTTATTTCCACATATTTTATTGTCCGCTTGATTTCCAGATTTCAGTAGTGAGAAAGACGCTTTGAAGCACTTTTTGGGATTTGGAGATAACCTCCATTTGTTGAACCAATCAGTACATTATTCACTGCTTCCTGGAGCTCAGCGTGGTCGTCAGAACTGGAAATTTTTCTGAATATCTTGGGAGCATCAGTGTACAGAAGAAGGGAACACAGAGAATTTTGCACGCATGTGTTTATATCGTCCATATACAGCACGAAGAGAAGGGGTCCCAGGATACTGCCCTGAGTTCCTCCTGATAAGACTGGGAGCCAGGACGATGCAGACTCTGGAAACACTACCCGTTGTTGCCTATTGGACAGGAAGCTTTGTATTAGGGATAGGAAGGATCCATGTACGTTGTATCGTGAAGCAAGCTTGTGGAGGAGAAGGAAATGGTTCACGGAATCAAATGCTTTGGCCAGGTCAACGTAGATTACATCTAGCTGAGATTTTTGATCTATTGCAGAAATTATGTGATGGTTCAGAACAGTCAGATTTGTTAAACATGATTTTCCAGGGACGAAGCCATGTTGTTCTTCAGATAGGTGTGGTTTGGTGAAAGTGAGGAGACGGCAATGTATTATTCTTTCGTAGACTGAAGAGAGTATAGGGACGATAGATATAGGTCTGTACGAGGAAATTTTGTGCTTGCTGCCTGATTTAAAGACAGGTGTGAGTCAGGAAAAGTGCCGGAAGTCATGCACCAGTTGAGTATTATGGACAAGGGGATGCTGAGAGATGCAGAGGTGCTTTTTAGGAATATAGGGCTTATGTCTGATGGTCCAGTAGATCGGTTTGTGGGCAGACTTTTTAAAATATTTTGGATTTCATCGGGGGTCGTTGAAATTTGAGACAGTGCATCAGAACAGACGCTAGTAAGTTGAGGAGGACTGGGGATTGGTACGGGAACTGGAAAGGTTGAGTGAAAATATTCATTGAAATGTGTGGACCTCAATTCAAATGGGATTTCTTCATTACGGAGGTTTAGGTTAAGTGGAATTCTAGGAGTCTTTCTGCGGGATGATATAAGTGTCCAGAACTTCTTCGGGTTATTCTTGAGATTTCCTGTCATGGAAGAAATGTAGCGGTTGTAATCTTCTGTCATATGAACTCTTGAAATTTTCCGTAGGTGAATAAATACGTTGCGTGTATGAGGATTAGGAACTGATTTCCACAGTGACCATTTTTTATTATTATTTGAATGGTTCATTCTGGTTCCGCATTTATGAAACAATTCGTGTCCCGAAACTCCCGCGAAAGGAAGACAGGACAGCCCCCCCTTAGTGCCCCAAGGTCTAAATGTTTAGGCTACCTGGAAGACCAAGGGAAAGAGGGGGCTTGATCAGAATGATCATTGAGCGGAGGGCTGGGAGGTTATCCAAGAGGGTGGTTTCAGTTACTGGCCTTAAGAAGTCATGTAATCAAAATAGAAAACAAATAAAATAGTAGTATATTCAGAAAATGCGGGAATACAGAGGGGCAGAGGTCACTCAGAAAATAACACTAGTCCTGATGAAAAATAGTGGAGGTCCCAAATTAAGACATGGTCAATCCAGGGCAACACGAGGCCCGAGGGTTAAATGGCTCAGGAGAGCGGAGCAAAATATCTTAATTAAAATGCCCAAATAAAGGGCTGGTAAGCGGCAAAACGTGGCATCAGAAAACCACAGAAGTTAAGTAGCTATCACAACAAATGATGTAATCAAGGGGATGAATTTAGTGTTAAATTACCCAGGAAGGTTTACTAAGCCAAAGCTCGAAAATGAAACATTACAAGCAAAGCAATGAGGGGAGAAAAATTAGGCCAAACAATGGCCTGCGTGAAACAACACGCTAACAATGGAATGACCATAGCAGTCGACAATTGAAGGGGATGCCGCCGTGAAATTGACTAAATTCCCCACCAAAATGACATGTTTGGTTATTGTGGTGTTTGAAGCCATATTTTCAGTGTTGCCTTAGTAAACAAGTGTTTAGTGCTTTTCAGTCGGTCAACACGAATGTACCCAAAAGAGATGGGTTATGCCCTAATCCTGAAATAAATTACATGAGATTAATAAAACACTAGGATGACCAGTTTCGATCGTCAAGCGATCATCATCAGATCCATTACACTTAGGCTATAAAATCTATGTTTGAAATACAGGTGAAAATATTTACAATATGTACAATTATTTAGTTGCAGTATTGGTACTGCAACTGTCAGTGTATGCTAAATGCAGTATATATGTTAGGTGAAATGCTAAATGGTGATGGCTATCCGGAGATTGTACTTTAGAGAGATTATATGGTTGTAAACTATGGTTAAACTATAAAATTTTAGGCTAACTACTTATCTGATTGTCTTCCGTACTACAGCTACTCGCAGTTTTCGTGCTTACTCGAACTCACTGTGCGGTCGACTGCGGTGGTTATCTTAACGACTGGTTTTTCCCTCCCTTCTCCCCCCTACCCCTACGTGCTGTGGGGAGTGATCGCGATGTGTTTATGTGAGGTGTTGCCAACCTAGATAAGATGTATGTTATTGAATGAGGTGGGTCTGCAACTATTAAAGACCGTGGATTAGCCCTCGCCACGCGTGGAGCATAACCCATTCGAACTAAGCGTTGACGGTCTTATGAGGACGTCCCGGCACCTTTAATACTGCCGCGAATATGGGCCTTGGTTTATTGCAGAAGAAAAGTACATCGTACACCTGATCCAGATAACATTTACCTATTAAAAACCCCCTATTTCCCCCCTTTTTTATCTAGCTTGGCTGTGTCGCTAATTTGTGTTTTGTTTCCGACAGGGTGTGTTTTTTAGTAGCGTGAAGAGGGGTGAGCTCTCCATGAACGTGTGTTCATTTAGATTGTTGGGATTGTTTCGTTTGGCTAGGTGTATCTCGATTGCTTCCTTTATGTCAAGAGCTCTGCCTTTCGATTCGTGATGGATTATTTTAAGGTCCGACTCTATGTTGGTAAAGCTGTGCCCTGCGTCACACATATGTTCGCACACGGCTGAATGTGTTCCGTATCTTATCGCATTCCTATGTTCATTATAACGTGTGTCTACTCGCCTTCCACTCTGCCCGATGTAATTAGCTTGACAATCGGTGTCTTGGCACGTTATAGAATATACCCCTGACCTTGAATACGGGTCACGTTTATTTAGATTACTATTTAGGAGGTGCCTAGCGGTTGTGTTTTTCGTCGTGAAAGCTATCTTTATGCCTTGCTTTTTGAATAGGTTAGTGATTTTATATGTATTCGCATTCACATAGTTGAAACCCGCAATTTTTTTTTTTCTCATTACTGTCCGGTTTGGGAATCGTTTTATCTTTATTTTTATGTTTGGCTATAATTTGATTTATTTTGCTTGGCGAGAAGTTGTTTTCCTTTGCTATTTGCATAATAGTTCTTATTTCCTTATTATAGTTGTCTTTTGACATGGGTATGTTTAAAGCCCTGTGCACCATTGAGTTGAAACCCGCTAGTTTGTGCGTACTGGGGTGATTAGACTGATTGTCGATTGCATGCGAGGTTTGTGTTGCTTTCCGGAATATGGAATATGAAAGGTCGTTGTCTTTACGTTCAATAGTTATATCGAGATAATTTATTTTCCGGTCTATTTCGGATTCCTTAGTGAATTTGATAGAGTGGTGAAGGCTATTAATGGATTGGAGAATTGTTTCTTCGCTTGTTAGTTCAGTATCGTAGATGCAAATTACATCATCTACGTATCTCTTCCATATTACTATTCCCTTTGTTGAAGTGTTTTCTAAGAACGCATTTTCCAGTGCATTGATGAAGATGTCAGCGATTAACCCACTTAGTGGCGATCCCATTGCTAGGCCTTCTCTCTGTGTGTATATTTTATTGTCGAATTGAAACACGTTTTGGGTGAGAACGACCCTCAGTAATCTCACAATCTCTTCAATTTCTTTTACCGAATTGTTGGATTTTAAGTTGTTTTCGATAGTGTTGATTGCTTCAATAATCGGAATATTGGTGTACATGTTAGTTACGTCGAAGGATACTAGCCTGAAGCTAGGTTTCATTTGTAGGGTGTTCAATGCTGTTACTAGTTCTGTTGTGTTCTTTACAGAGTTGTTTTTGTCGTTGGAAAGACGGCATTTTAAGATCTTTAGTAACTCTTTGCTGATTTTGTAATTAGGGGCATTCCTACAATTGACTATTGGTCTCATTGGGCATTCCTTTTTGTGTATTTTTGGCTGTCCCCTCAATGACGGTATTTTCGGGTTCATGTTTATTAGTTTTGATTTTTCGGCTTTGGTCAGTATGTATTCTGTTTCTTTTAGCGCACTTTTTATTTGTTTTTGGAATTTGTTGGTGGAGTCTTTTGTTAATTCCTTGATTTAGTTGTTGTTTAGGAATTCGACTGTTTTTTCAATGTATTCTGTTTTGTTCAAAATTACTGTAGTGTTTCCCTTATCTGCTTTTGTGATGATTAAGTCATGTTCTTTTATTTTTTGTTTCAACGACTTTATTTCTTTGAGTTGTTTGTTGTTTTGCATGTTATTGCTATCGCCCTCTCGTTTGAGGATTTTTTTGGCTTCGTTGGTGGCGAGATTTTTGGTTAATTCCCTGTCTTCTGCTGGGAGCTTGTGACTGGCTATCTCAATATCTGTGATCAACTGTTTTATATTGTGGTTCGTGTGTGCGTCTGTGCAGTTGTATTTCAAACCTTTGTCTAACATATTCATTTCACCTTGAGAAAAGGTTACGTTCGTTCTGTTGTTTACTCTGCTGTGGAAATTGAATTCATTGTTATTCAAATTCAAATCACTCAGGCTTAAACTCATGAATTTAGACAAGTCAATTTGGTTCAACAAAAAATGTATAAAACTAAACCTCACCCCTAAATACCTACCAATTAAAACCGTACCGAACACACCAGCCTCGATCATTTCAACTAGACAAGCCAAAGCGCTTTGGATAAAAAACGAATTAAGATTTGCATACATAAGAAAGCAAAAAATTAACCAACAATTATACGACATTCAATTGCAACTAAGTAATTTCTGGCACGCAGCCCAATGGGACAGCTTCACCGAGCACCTACATGACACCATCAAAATCAGAGCAACGAGGAAGCATGAAACGCTAGAAAATAAATTAAGAAAACTAGGAGAAACACAGAACCATCAATCTAACGAACAACACACGAATAACAATGAATTCAATTTCCACAGCAGAGTAAACAACAGAACGAACGTAACCTTTTCTCAAGGTGAAATGAATATGTTAGACAAAGGTTTGATATACAACTACACAGACGCACACACGAACCACAATATAAAACAGTTGATCACAGATATTGAGATAGCCAGTCACAAGCTCCCAGCAGAAGACAGGGAATTAACCAAAAATCTCGCCACCAACGAAGCCAAAAAAATCCTCAAATGAGAGGGCGATAGCAATAACATTCAAAACAACAAACAACTCAAAGAAATAAAGTCGTTGAAACAAAAAATAAAAGAACATTACTTAATCATCACAAAAGCAGATAAGGGAAACACTACAGTAATTTTGAACAAAACAGAATACATTGAAAAAACAGTCGAATTCCTAAACAACAACGAAATCAAGGAATTAACAAAAGACCCCACCAACAAATTCCAAAAACAAATAAAAAGTGCGCTAAAAGAAACAGAATACATACTGACCAAAGCCGAAAAATCAAAACTAATAAACATGAACCCGAAAATACCGTCATTGAGGGGACAGCCAAAAATACACAAAAAGGAATGCCCAATGAGACCAATAGTCAATTGTAGGAATGCCCCTAATTACAAAATCAGCAAAGAGTTACTAAAGATCTTAAAATGCCGTCTTTCCAACGACAAAAACAACTCTGTAAAGAACACAACAGAACTAGTAACAGCATTGAACACCCTACAAATGAAACCTAGCTTCAGGCTAGTATCCTTCGACGTAACTAACATGTACACCAATATTCCGATTATTGAAGCAATCAACACTATCGAAAACAACTTAAAATCCAACAATTCGGTAAAAGAAATTGAAGAGATTGTGAGATTACTGAGGGTCGTTCTCACCCAAAACGTGTTTCAATTCGACAATAAAATATACACACAGAGAGAAGGCCTAGCAATGGGATCGCCACTAAGTGGGTTAATCGCTGACATCTTCATCAATGCACTGGAAAATGCGTTCTTAGAAAACACTTCAACAAAGGGAATAGTAATATGGAAGAGATACGTAGATGATGTAATTTGCATCTACGATACTGAACTAACAAGCGAAGAAACAATTCTCCAATCCATTAATAGCCTTCACCACTCTATCAAATTCACTAAGGAATCCGAAATAGACCGGAAAATAAATTATCTCGATATAACTATTGAACGTAAAGACAACGACCTTTCATATTCCATATTCCGGAAAGCAACACAAACCTCGCATGCAATCGACAATCAGTCTAATCACCCCAGTACGCACAAACTAGCGGGTTTCAACTCAATGGTGCACAGGGCTTTAAACATACCCATGTCAAAAGACAACTATAATAAGGAAATAAGAACTATTATGCAAATAGCAAAGGAAAACAACTTCTCGCCAAGCAAAATAAATCAAATTATAGCCAAACATAAAAATAAAGATAAAACGATTCCCAAACCGGACAGTAATGAGAAAAAAAAAAAATTGCGCGTTTCAACTATGTGAATGCGAATACATATAAAATCACTAACCTAGTCAAAAAGCAAGGCATAAAGATAGCTTTCACGACGAAAAACACAACCGCTAGGCACCTCCTAAATAGTAATCTAAATAAACGTGACCCGTATTCAAGGTCAGGGGTATATTCTATAACGTGCCAAGACACCGATTGTCAAGCTAATTACATCGGGCAGAGTGGAAGGCGAGTAGACACACGTTATAATGAACATAGGAATGCGATAAGATACGGAACACATTCAGCCGTGTGCGAACATATGTGTGACGCAGGGCACAGCTTTACCAACATAGAGTCGGACCTTAAAATAATCCATCACGAATCGAAAGGCAGAGCTCTTGACATAAAGGAAGCAATCGAGATACACCTAGCCAAACGAAACAATCCCAACAATCTAAATGAACACACGTTCATGGAGAGCTCACCCCTCTTCACGCTACTAAAAAACAGACCCTGTCGGAAACAAAACACAAATTAGCGACACAGCCAAGCTAGATAAAAAAGGGGGGAAATAGGGGGTTTTTAATAGGTAAATGTTATCTGGATCAGGTGTACGATGTACTTTTCTTCTGCAATAAACCAAGGCCCATATTCGCGGCAGTATTAAAGGTGCCGGGACGTCCTCATAAGACCGTCAACGCTTAGTTCGAATGGGTTATGTTCCACGCGTGGCGAGGGCTAATCCACGGTCTTTAATAGTTGCAGACCCACCTCATTCAATAACATACATCTTATCTAGGTTGGCAACACCTCACATAAACACATCGCGATCACTCCCCACAGCACGTAGGGGTAGGGGGGAGAAGGGAGGGAAAAACCAGTCGTTAAGATAACCACCGCAGTCGACCGCACAGTGAGTTCGAGTAAGCACGAAAACGGCGAGTAGCTGTAGTACGGAAGACAATCAGATAAGTAGTTAGCCTAAAATTTTATAGTTTAACCATAGTTTACAACCATATAATCTCTCTAAAGTACAATCTCCGGATAGCTATCACCATTTAGCATTTCACCTAACATATATACTGCATTTAGCATACACTGACAGTTGCAGTACCAATACTGCAACTAAATAATTGTACATATTGTAAATATTTTCACCTGTATTTCAAACATAGATTTTATAGCCTAAGTGTAATGGATCTGATGATGATCGCTTGACGATCGAAACTGGTCATCCTAGTGTTTTATTAATCTCATGTAATTTATTTCAGGATTAGGGCATAACCCATCTCTTTTGGGTACATTCGTGTTGACCGACTGAAAAGCACTAAACAATTGTTTACTAAGGCAACACTGAAAATATGGCTTCAAACACCACAATGTTCACGGCTAGTCAGGCAAATCGTGAAGCCAAGAAATTCAAATCACTCAGGCTTAAACTCATGAATTTAGACAAGTCAATTTGGTTCAACAAAAAATGTATAGAACTAAACCTCACCCCTAAATACGTACCAATTAAAACCGTACCGAACACACCAGCCTCGATCATTTCAACTAAACAAGCCAAAGCGCTTTGGATAAAAAACGAATTAAGATTTGCATACATAAGAAAGCAAAAAATTAACCAACAATTATACGACATTCAATTGCAACTAAGTAATTTCTGGCACGCAGCCCAATGGGACAGCTTCACCGAGCACCTACATGACACCATCAAAATCAGAGCAACGAGGAAGCATGAAACGCTAGAAAATAAATTAAGAAAACTAGGAGAAACACAGAACCATCAATCTAACGAACAACACACGAATAACAATGAATTCAATTTCCACAGCAGAGTAAACAACAGAACGAACGTAACCTTTTCTCAAGGTGAAATGAATATGTTAGACAAAGGTTTGAAATACAACTGCACAGACGCACACACGAACCACAATATAAAACAGTTGATCACAGATATTGAGATAGCCAGTCACAAGCTCCCAGCAGAAGACAGGGAATTAACCAAAAATCTCGCCACCAACGAAGCCAAAAAAATCCTCAAACGAGAGGGCGATAGCAATAACATTCAAAACAACAAACAACTCAAAGAAATAAAGTCGTTGAAACAAAAAATAAAAGAACATTACTTTATCATCACAAAAGCAGATAAGGGAAACACTACAGTAATTTTGAACAAAACAGAATACATTGAAAAAACAGTCGAATTCCTAAACAACAACTAAATCAAGGAATTAACAAAAGACCCCACCAACAAATTCCAAAAACAAATAAAAAGTGCGCTAAAAGAAACAGAATACATACTGACCAAAGCCGAAAAATCAAAACTAATAAACATGAACCCGAAAATACCGTCATTGAGGGGACAGCCAAAAATACACAAAAAGGAATGCCCAATGAGACCAATAGTCAATTGTAGGAATGCCCCTAATTACAAAATCAGCAAAGAGTTACTAAAGATCTTAAAATGCCGTCTTTCCAACGACAAAAACAACTCTGTAAAGAACACAACAGAACTAGTAACAGCATTGAACACCCTACAAATGAAACCTAGCTTCAGGCTAGTATCCTTCGACGTAACTAACATGTACACCAATATTCCGATTATTGAAGCAATCAACACTATCGAAAACAACTTAAAATCCAACAATTCGGTAAAAGAAATTGAAGAGATTGTGAGATTACTGAGGGTCGTTCTCACCCAAAACGTGTTTCAATTCGACAATAAAATATACACACAGAGAGAAGGCCTAGCAATGGGATCGCCACTAAGTGGGTTAATCGCTGACATCTTCATCAATGCACTGGAAAATGCGTTCTTAGAAAACACTTCAACAAAGGGAATAGTAATATGGAAGAGATACGTAGATGATGTAATTTGCATCTACGATACTGAACTAACAAGCGAAGAAACAATTCTCCAATCCATTAATAGCCTTCACCACTCTATCAAATTCACTAAGGAATCCGAAATAGACCGGAAAATAAATTATCTCGATATAACTATTGAACGTAAAGACAACGACCTTTCATATTCCATATTCCGGAAAGCAACACAAACCTCGCATGCAATCGACAATCAGTCTAATCACCCCAGTACGCACAAACTAGCGGGTTTCAACTCAATGGTGCACAGGGCTTTAAACATACCCATGTCAAAAGACAACTATAATAAGGAAATAAGAACTATTATGCAAATAGCAAAGGAAAACAACTTCTCGCCAAGCAAAATAAATCAAATTATAGCCAAACATAAAAATAAAGATAAAACGATTCCCAAACCGGACAGTAATGAGAAAAAAAAAAAATTGCGCGTTTCAACTATGTGAATGCGAATACATATAAAATCACTAACCTAGTCAAAAAGCAAGGCATAAAGATAGCTTTCACGACGAAAAACACAACCGCTAGGCACCTCCTAAATAGTAATCTAAATAAACGTGACCCGTATTCAAGGTCAGGGGTATATTCTATAACGTGCCAAGACACCGATTGTCAAGCTAATTACATCGGGCAGAGTGGAAGGCGAGTAGACACACGTTATAATGAACATAGGAATGCGATAAGATACGGAACACATTCAGCCGTGTGCGAACATATGTGTGACGCAGGGCACAGCTTTACCAACATAGAGTCGGACCTTAAAATAATCCATCACGAATCGAAAGGCAGAGCTCTTGACATAAAGGAAGCAATCGAGATACACCTAGCCAAACGAAACAATCCCAACAATCTAAATGAACACACGTTCATGGAGAGCTCACCCCTCTTCACGCTACTAAAAAACAGACCCTGTCGGAAACAAAACACAAATTAGCGACACAGCCAAGCTAGATAAAAAAGGGGGGAAATAGGGGGTTTTTAATAGTTAAATGTTATCTGGATCAGGTGTACGATGTACTTTTCTTCTGCAATAAACCAAGGCCCATATTCGCGGCAGTATTAAAGGTGCCGGGACGTCCTCATAAGACCGTCAACGCTTAGTTCGAATGGGTTATGTTCCACGCGTGGCGAGGGCTAATCCACGGTCTTTAATAGTTGCAGACCCACCTCATTCAATAACATACATCTTATCTAGGTTGGCAACACCTCACATAAACACATCGCGATCACTCCCCACAGCACGTAGGGGTAGGGGGGAGAAGGGAGGGAAAAACCAGTCGTTAAGATAACCACCGCAGTCGACCGCACAGTGAGTTCGAGTAAGCACGAAAACGGCGAGTAGCTGTAGTACGGAAGACAATCAGATAAGTAGTTAGCCTAAAATTTTATAGTTTAACCATAGTTTACAACCATATAATCTCTCTAAAGTACAATCTCCGGATAGCTATCACCATTTAGCATTTCACCTAACATATATACTGCATTTAGCATACACTGACAGTTGCAGTACCAATACTGCAACTAAATAATTGTACATATTGTAAATATTTTCACCTGTATTTCAAACATAGATTTTATAGCCTAAGTGTAATGGATCTGATGATGATCGCTTGACGATCGAAACTGGTCATCCTAGTGTTTTATTAATCTCATGTAATTTATTTCAGGATTAGGGCATAACCCATCTCTTTTGGGTACATTCGTGTTGACCGACTGAAAAGCACTAAACAATTGTTTACTAAGGCAACACTGAAAATATGGCTTCAAACACCACAATGTTCACGGCTAGTCAGGCAAATCGTGAAGCCAAGAAATTCAAATCACTCAGGCTTAAACTCATGAATTTAGACAAGTCAATTTGGTTCAACAAAAAATGTATAGAACTAAACCTCACCCCTAAATACGTACCAATTAAAACCGTACCGAACACACCAGCCTCGATCATTTCAACTAAACAAGCCAAAGCGCTTTGGATAAAAAACGAATTAAGATTTGCATACATAAGAAAGCAAAAAATTAACCAACAATTATACGACATTCAATTGCAACTAAGTAATTTCTGGCACGCAGCCCAATGGGACAGCTTCACCGAGCACCTACATGACACCATCAAAATCAGAGCAACGAGGAAGCATGAAACGCTAGAAAATAAATTAAGAAAACTAGGAGAAACACAGAACCATCAATCTAACGAACAACACACGAATAACAATGAATTCAATTTCCACAGCAGAGTAAACAACAGAACGAACGTAACCTTTTCTCAAGGTGAAATGAATATGTTAGACAAAGGTTTGAAATACAACTGCACAGACGCACACACGAACCACAATATAAAACAGTTAATCACAGATATTGAGATAGCCAGTCACAAGCTCCCAGCAGAAGACAGGGAATTAACCAAAAATCTCGCCACCAACGAAGCCAAAAAAATCCTCAAACGAGAGGGCGATAGCAATAACATTCAAAACAACAAATAACTCAAAGAAATAAAGTCGTTGAAACAAAAAATAAAAGAACATTACTTTATCATCACAAAAGCAGATAAGGGAAACACTACAGTAATTTTGAACAAAACAGAATACATTGAAAAAACAGTCGAATTCCTAAACAACAACTAAATCAAGGAATTAACAAAAGACCCCACCAACAAATTCCAAAAACAAATAAAAAGTGCGCTAAAAGAAACAGAATACATACTGACCAAAGCCGAAAAATCAAAACTAATAAACATGAACCCGAAAATACCGTCATTGAGGGGACAGCCAAAAATACACAAAAAGGAATGCCCAATGAGACCAATAGTCAATTGTAGGAATGCCCCTAATTACAAAATCAGCAAAGAGTTACTAAAGATCTTAAAATGCCGTCTTTCCAACGACAAAAACAACTCTGTAAAGAACACAACAGAACTAGTAACAGCATTGAACACCCTACAAATGAAACCTAGCTTCAGGCTAGTATCCTTCGACGTAACTAACAGGTACACCAATATTCCGATTATTGAAGCAATCAACACTATCGAAAACAACTTAAAATCCAACAATTCGGTAAAAGAAATTGAAGAGATTGTGAGATTACTGAGGGTCGTTCTCACCCAAAACGTGTTTCAATTCGACAATAAAATATACACACAGAGAGAAGGCCTAGCAATGGGATCTCCACTAAGTGGGTTAATCGCTGACATCTTCATCAATGCACTGGAAAATGCGTTCTTAGAAAACACTTCAACAAAGGGAATAGTAATATGAAAGAGATACGTAGATGATGTAATTTGCATCTACGATACTGAACTAACAAGCGAAGAAACAATTCTCCAATCCATTAATAGCCTTCACCACTCTATCAAATTCACTAAGGAATCCGAAATAGACCGGAAAATAAATTATCTCGATATAACTATTGAACGTAAAGACAACGACCTTTCATATTCCATATTCCGGAAAGCAACACAAACCTCGCATGCAATCGACAATCAGTCTAATCACCCCAGTACGCACAAACTAGCGGGTTTCAACTCAATGGTGCACAGGGCTTTAAACATACCCATGTCAAAAGACAACTATAATAAGGAAATAAGAACTATTATGCAAATAGCAAAGGAAAACAACTTCTCGCCAAGCAAAATAAATCAAATTATAGCCAAACATAAAAATAAAGATAAAACGATTCCCAAACCGGACAGTAATGAGAAAAAAAAAAATTGCGCGTTTCAACTATGTGAATGCGAATACATATAAAATCACTAACCTATTCAAAAAGCAAGGCATAAAGATAGCTTTCACGACGAAAAACACAACCGCTAGGCACCTCCTAAATGGTAATCTAAATAAACGTGACCCGTATTCAAGGTCAGGGGTATATTCTATAACGTGCCAAGACACTGATTGTCAAGCTAATTACATCGGGCAGAGTGGAAGGCGAGTAGACACACGTTATAATGAACATAGGAATGCGATAAGATACGGAACACATTCAGCCGTGTGCGAACATATGTGTGACGCAGGGCACAGCTTTACCAACATAGAGTCGGACCTTAAAATAATCCATCACGAATCGAAAGGCAGAGCTCTTGACATAAAGGAAGCAATCGAGATACACCTAGCCAAACGAAACAATCCCAACAATCTAAATGAACACACGTTCATGGAGAGCTCACCCCTCTTCACGCTACTAAAAAACAGACCCTGTCGGAAACAAAACACAAATTAGCGACACAGCCAAGCTAGATAAAAAAGGGGGGAAATAGGGGGTTTTTAATAGGTAAATGTTATCTGGATCAGGTGTACGATGTACTTTTCTTCTGCAATAAACCAAGGCCCATATTCGCGGCAGTATTAAAGGTGCCGGGACGTCCTCATAAGACCGTCAACGCTTAGTTCGAATGGGTTATGTTCCACGCGTGGCGAGGGCTAATCCACGGTCTTTAATAGTTGCAGACCCACCTCATTCAATAACATACATCTTATCTAGGTTGGCAACACCTCACATAAACACATCGCGATCACTCCCCACAGCACGTAGGGGTAGGGGGGAGAAGGGAGGGAAAAACCAGTCGTTAAGATAACCACCGCAGTCGACCGCACAGTGAGTTCGAGTAAGCACGAAAACTGCGAGTAGCTGTAGTACGGAAGACAATCAGATAAGTAGTTAGCCTAAAATTTTATAGTTTAACCATAGTTTACAACCATATAATCTCTCTAAAGTACAATCTCCGGATAGCTATCACCATTTAGCATTTCACCTAACATATATACTGCATTTAGCATACACTGACAGTTGCAGTACCAATACTGCAACTAAATAATTGTACATATTGTAAATATTTTCACCTGTATTTCAAACATAGATTTTATAGCCTAAGTGTAATGGATCTGATGATGATCGCTTGACGATCGAAACTGGTCATCCTAGTGTTTTATTAATCTCATGTAATTTATTTCAGGATTAGGGCATAACCCATCTCTTTTGGGTACATTCGTGTTGACCGACTGAAAAGCACTAAACACATGTTTGGTTATATTTCAAATAAGTATATAGTGTCCTTTTGAAGTTGAATCAAATTTCGAATTATTATCGCAAACAGATATGTTGGCGTCCCATTTACGTGTTGTGGCTACCATGAGTTGGCCAAACCGTAGCATTGTGTTACAGGCGAAGCAGTTCAAGGTTTTGGAAATAAGACGTGATATAGTTCATGCATTTTATGCTGAATATTATATCTTGAGAGATGAGAATTGAAGCACCTAAGAATTAGGTTTGTGGTACCACATTGAAAGTTTTAAGCCTATGGACGCTTGAGCTCCTGCCCGCACTGGAACGAAATATTTAATAGAAGTAAAACCTCCATCGGGAGTAAAATAGCTCAAAATGTATGGCGCAATTTGCGGTAAAAGAATCGGTCCACAGTACCTGGTTACTTGGCATTATTTACCAAATATCACAGTTGGCCGGCTTCCGAAAAGCCGACCAAAGACTTCCTTTCGTCACATTGTCTCAAGTCCAACTGATAGCGTCTGATGCCAAGAATGCACTACCTCGGGTCGCGAAGCTACCCGAACGCTCCTGATCGACAACAAGTGACGATCACGACGCCAACTGTAACATACGAATACGCAATGCATTGCGAAGCTTGTTATAGCCGAAATAAACGACTTTGGGGTGGTAGCTCATTATTTTCACCACCATTCCATGCAGATGCTATTTGTTCCGAACGTCGGAAGATCGCCGAATGATCTCGAAACTTCCTTTGGCGCCACAACGGATATGAGCAGAGGGGGCAGGGAAGTGGGAATTTCAACGTTCAGGAAAGTTCCAAAGTTTTTGAGCTCTCTCCCCGGCGACGTCAGATGCGGGGGAGAGGGGGAGGGGGCGAAATAAGTGGGAGTCAATAAACTGCCACAATTAGTATTAATATTTTGCAAAATTTCCGCCTAATCAATACCTTTATTGTATTATATATAAATGATCACTTAGTGGTCATTGGTACATGTTTCGAGGCCTAATTGTTTTGGCCCCTTCATCAGCCGATATAGATAAAATGTGGTTGGATAGCTTAACACTAATAAACATTCCCTTCAAAAACCTTATTATGGTGCACCATAATGAAAGGTGAAAGTTGTTGTTTACCCCAAAAATACATAAGGAAATAAAATACATAAAGAAAGAAAGAAAGAATTAGTTGAAATTTGAAAAAACAAAAATACAATGTGAAAACACTAAAATTTCACCCTTTCTTGCTGATCACTGAAATTGTGCACTCTTCATGTAGTCCAAATCTTCTGAAATATGTGGCGACAATAACACATTTTAGGATAAACCATGCTGTATTATGGCTTGCAGATGTCAACGAAACTACAATTGCTCAGCTTTGTAGCAGTTCCACTTCACTGTGGTCTGCAGACGCTAAACGAGATTATATTAATATGCCAAATACAATCCACCAGTGATAAATGTATTGCAAGGATCACAATACTTCACCATAGACGAGCCCCAAAAACCATGAAGCTCCAGTGCCGAAACATCTTACCAGAATGCTCTGGAATATTTAATGATGGAACAGGCCTCCAGTTTGTGATTAAACCATTAAGAAAGAATGGAAAATGTCACCTACCATCTGTGATGATAAGAAATAATGTAGGAATAAGATTGAAAATTAGGTGGCTCTTATGAAATTAGGATTTGTTGCTGCAATATGTGCATGATTTAGAGAAAAAGAATTTAAATAGTTATGGCTTCATGCTTAAAATGGCTAAAATGCTTAAGGGGGTTTATTTCTGTTGTTGATTTTTATCGTTATGTTGTCTGTTTCAGAAGATTTGGACTACATGAAGAGTGCACAATTTCAGTGATCAGCAAGAAAGGGTGAAATTTTAGTGTGTTTTCATTTTTTTTTTCTTTTTTTTTCTTTCAAATCTCAACTATTTCTTTCTTCCTTTCTTTCCTTCAATCATTCTTTCTTTCTTTCTTTATTTCTTTATTTATTTATTTATGTATTTTATTTCCTTATGTATTTTTGGGGTAAACAACAACTTTCACCTTTCATTATGGTGCACCATAATAAGGTTTTTGAAGGGAATGTTTATTAGTGTTAAGCTATCCAACCACATTTTATCTATATCGGCTGATGAAGGGGCCAAAACAATTAGGCCTCGAACATGTACCAATGACCACTAAGACGTGATCATTTATATATAATACAATAAAGGTATTGATTAGGCGGAAATTTTGCAAAATATTAATACTAACAGTGACCATGCTAGAGTTTTATTTTGGAGAAGTTTGGTGTTTTGACTTAGCCAGTGTGGGTATTTGTTGGATTTGGGTACGGAGAAAGGAACGTGTTGTTTAATGGCCGAGTAGAGTAAATTCTCAAACAAGGTCACTGTGCTATTTATGTCTCTCTCAGCTGTTAGAAGGCACCAGCGTGAGATGATAATTCCTGATTGACAGCTTGCCAGTCGACCTTTCTCCAAAGAGGGAAAGCTTTCTTATCGGCGGTTGAGTTGCTTTTATGTCTGCTGGCTGGGACGGGGAGGGTAGCTTCTATTGAACTATGATCGGTGTTCAGGATATTTTTTCCAACGGTCACGGTGACATTACGCAGGGTTGAAAATATGAGGTCCAGTGTTTCGGATTTCCTTGCTGGGTGTAGGTTGAACTGTTTCAGATATAGACCGTTTATAAAATTTGATAAGATGAGAGTATCTATTGGGGGAGAGTGTATGGTACCATTGTCTATTGATGTCCAGGAGATATGGGAGTTAAAATCACCTAGTAACACTATTTCATTTTCTTGGTTGAGGGCAAGAACAGTAGAGTTGAAACATTCCTCTAAGGTGTCAATTTTGCTGGTAGGTGGGTGGTAGAAGCAACCTATGAGTAAATTCTTCCTTTTTGGGATATTAATCTCAACCCATATTATTTCACAGGAAGTTTCTAAATCAGGCCGATGTTTTGCCTTCAATTTGTTATGAACTGCGATTGCAACCCCACCACCCCTTGAAGACCTATCGCGCCGAAACACATTGAACTCGGATGAAAATGGAAGTTCCCCACATGATACTTAGTCTGACAACCATGTTTCTGAGAGGCAGAGGATATCAAATTGATTAACTTCCGTTACATTTGCTAAACAGTCGGTTAGTTTATTTTTGATGCTCTGTGCGTTCTGATAGTAGAGGTTAAGGGGTCCTGGGTTTAAATGAATGTCACCTGATAACAGTAGCAGTATCAAGCAAACTGTTATTTGGTTGTTATTTGTACAAGCGTGAAGGGCTAGCATAGCTTTAGTTTGTGCTTTGATTAATAAATAAAACTGCACTGGAGGAAGCACGGCAACGCTGCACCAGTCCACGAGATGTGGCGGGAACATGGCGGAGCACTGGGAGACCACAAGCCGCTGCGGTCGAGAAAGTAAAATGTCTCTCTGCACAGCACCACCGAACTTCTTGATCACACGACACATCACTATGGTCGGAAATGTTTTCTGACACAGCTGCACATCCCATAGCACACTTGAACAGGCAAAGCACCACTAAAATACAGTAATATGTCAGAGCTACTGAAACACGAGGTCTGTCACTTGCCGCCATCTTTGGTACTCCATACCACTTGCGAATGACATTATTGCTGACATAATCATGGAGTGTCAAGCCAGATGCCCACCTGAGCATCTTTGTCTCCATCACATCAAGTTGCTGTTCCAACTCCTTAATTGAAGGCCAGCATTCTGCACCATACAGAACAACGGGACGGAACACAGAACGATAAACTTTACACTTTAGCCGGTCTGGAATCTTCTTATCACATAAGACAGAGGACACAGAGCACCACTTCAGCCATGCGCTGCTCACACTATGTGATATTTCAGGTCTGAGGGTTCCATCTGCAGTAATAGTCGAGCCAAGATATTTAAACGACAATGTCTTTGGAAGGTCAACACCATTAATTTGAATCGTATTCGGATTGTTTAGATCTGTTGTCAATCACTCAGTTTTCGTAACGTTGAGCCGTAATACAAATTCTGCTAGGCGGTTGGTCCATGCCTGAACTTGTAATTGTAGATCAGTCTTATCCTCAAAAGCCAAAAGCACATCGTCATCATATAGCAAGGTCCAAGGTGTGGATTTATGTAGATCCCTTGTAACAGTATCCATGACTGTAATGAAGAGGAGAGGTGAAAGTACAGATCCCTGATGGACACCAACAGAAACTGAGAAATCACTAGATAATCTAGCCACTGATTGTACTTGGCTCTTTGGGTTATAGCAATTTGACCCAATCTATCAACACTTCAGGGACACCATGATCTTGGAGGGCATGCCAAATCAAGTCATGTGGCATACGATCAAATGCCTTTTTAAGGTTGAGGAAAGCAAGGTGGAGATGTCTCGATTTTCACTATGTTTCTCGATGGGCAAGCGAACGGCATGGATAGAATCTATTGTACCACAGTTTTGGACGAAACCGCACTGGTTGAAGGTTAGGTGGACAAGTTTTCTGATTCTCCGTTCAATAATATGCTAGAAAAACGTCATTGTGTGAGACAGGAGGAGTACTGGGTGATAATTGGAATATCCTCCTGTTTCCAAATTGGGACTGTCGTACTAGACATCCATTCGGCTGGTATCCGTCTCTCTTCAATTATCTGATTGAGGAAACATGTGAACCATTGAGCTGAGTCCCATTGCTTTGATTTCCAGAATTCGGCAGGAATATCATCCAGCCCAGTTGCCTTCCCACACTTCATCTTCCCTGGTGATTTGCCTAATGGGCCCTTGTATTGGTATAGAATGCGGTGTAAGAGCGTGCAGGAACTCGACAATGCTAATTTGCGGATCAGTGACAAGGTTGCCCTCTTTATCATATATACAGCAAAATCTCTCAATATCAGTTTTTTGTCTGTGGCGTTGCTAAGCAATGCTGTAAATTTCGAGCTCACCATCTGATGTGTCAAGCCGTTGGTAAACTTCACTGAAGTAATCTGCTTTCGTTTTAGTATTGGTTTTCTTTGCTTCACTTCTGGCATATCAATAAGCATTTCAATTTTCTGCTGTCTTTGAAGCAAGGAACTGGTGGTAGAGTTTCTTTGCACCTTACTTTTGACTTCATTTGTCCAGAGCCGCATTTGACAATCAATTTTGCGTCGTTTGGGCTTTGTAATGCCCAGAATGTTTGTGAACAGCTGTGGTGGCACCTTTCCTCAAAGCATTCCATGTTGTTTCAATATCAGTAATAGCGGAAGAGGTATGTACAAAATTATATTAGGTTCCATCTCCCTAAATCGCCACCATTTTATCCGAACTGGATCAGTGCGTTCCTCTTTCCTTACTGTAGAAGGTTTAATGCGAAATCGAGCTACTAGTGGACAATATGGTGTTGCAATTGTTTCATAAGGAAGTACCTTTATATCCAGAACGAGCTTTATGTCTCTTCGGCGTACAAGTATGAAGTCAATCAGGGTCATATTGTTACTTCTATAGTATGTTCAAAGGTGCGAGGTTTGCTTCCCGAAATATGTATTTGTGATGATAAGGTCGTGGGTATCAGCAAGTTCAAAATTCTCTCCCCATCTTCATTCCTCTGTCCTGCACCATTATTTCCGTGGCATCGGTAACTGTCGTCCTTTGAGCGAACATGTCCATTTAGATCCCCAGAGATAATGATAGTTTCATCTAGTGGTAAGTCCATAACCTTTTCATCCAGCTTCATCCAAAATTCATCTTTATCTGAGGGTTTTAAAACGACGGGGAATCTATGTCTGCACCGTACAGGAAACCAGATGGAGCGGTGCAAAATCTAGAGACATTGGCCAAGGTTATAAAATCATCTATAATGGTAAGCCTAAGACCACCAATGGTCATTAGCAAGAAATTTCGTGACGCCATAGCTGAAGTACAACATTTTGTTGACCGTCTGATAAAGGTTATATTAGTTGTGGAATATATGGAAAATTCACATTTTCCCTTATGCTCTGCAAATTGGCTGCTTACAGACACACTCCTTCCATGCAAATGCCAGGGTAGTACCTTACTTCAAGTCCCAGGGCTCCTACCTCATCCCTGTCCCTAATACAGTTACACACACCACTACAGTCCTCACATTAATACAGGATATCAGGCATATTCAACACACACACCAACTACATGGGGCTAATGACCAAGATGTCCCAGGCCCCCAATGAATTAACAACAACAATCATTTTCACAGGGATGAGGTAGGAGCCCTGGGACTTGAAGTAAGGTACTACTCTGGCATTTGCATGGAAGGAGTGTGGAAAAACCTGGGGTAAAACCAGACTCAAGATAGCCACTGTCAGTGCCAGGATTTGAACCTCCGATCTCCGTACTTCCTGCAGCTGCCCTTGTGGCCGTGGTGCACGACTCATACATATTTTAAATATTAGTCTCCTAATGCTAAATATTATGGGTATGTATTATTAGAAAGGTTATAAACTTGTTGGAGGGGGTGTGTTAATTGTGCTCGCATTCCTGCAGGTGCCAGTGTCCAGGAGGAGGATTCGGAGGAGGTCCAGGACAATATGCACATTTAGCACCCACATATGCAGCAGTTAACGCTCTCTGCACATTGGGAACAGAAGAAGCATACAATGTTATTAATAGGTTAGTAACACTCAATTTAAAAAAGAAAGTGAAAAGAAATCCATCAATTTCATCCTGCTATTGGAAGCAAAGAAATTGTACAGGAATATTTCCATTTACTGTAGTAAACTGCTTTCAATGTACGAGGTATGTTGGTCTATCAGGAAGCTGTGGAACTGTTCCAGAAGCTCGGCATAGAAAAGAATCTCTTGATAACTCTGCTGAACACATTATTACTGACTCTGTGGCCATATTGCAGCACCATATCTACATGTCTACGAGAACTAAAAGGGAGGTGGCGCGCAGTTTGCTACTCCTGTGGGGGTCCGGGCAGGGACACCAAGAGCCCGCTGATGAGCCAGCTTGGTGTCCTAGGCGAAACCCCGCACAAGACACGGCACAAACCTAGAAGAATTGCTGAGTTTTAATTCACTGGCCATGAAAGCCAATATACCATCTTTTTGGCTCTATCAACATACCAAATTTCAGTTTGATTGCTGTAATAGATTCGTAGATATTGAGAACCGTCTAAATATTTTGGATGGTCACCATGTTGGATTTTTATATATGTAGGTCTTAGAGTTATGTACTATTACATGAAGATAATTGTGTAGGTGTTGTATTCAAACTTCAATCGCATGATTAGGACACAGAGATTTTAAAATTTTGCACAGCTGCCATCTTGTGGTTATGAAAACAATTCAAATAAATTAAATGCCACTGGATTAATATTTGTATAAGCATTTACCATAGCAAGTTTCACTGCATTTGGATGGTTAAATCGTGAGAAACGTCCATTTAAATATTTATATTTCGTGTCGCTGCCATGTTGGATTTGTGCTCACCAGGTTATTGAAAGTCCCATTGGTGAACTTATGTTTATAGACTCTATGAACATAAAACATTTCAGTTTGATTGCTGTAATAGATTCTTAGATATTGAGAACCGTCTATTTTGGATGGTTGCCATGTTGGCCATACAGTTATGTACCATTAAATGAAAATTATTGAATAGGTTCCTTATTCAAACTTTCACTTCGATCGCATGATTAATACGCAATAAATAAAAACATAATTTTAAAATGTCTCACAGCCGCCATCTTGAGGTTATGTAAACAATAGAACTAAATTAGATGCCAGTGCATTACAATGTGTATAAATATTTACTGTAGTATATTTCACTGTGCTGAGATGGTTAAATCTCGAGAAAAGTCTATTAGAATGTTTCAACTTTGTTTGGCCGCAATGTTCGTATTGTACTTTACAGGTTTTTGAAAGTTACATAGATGAACTTGTAGTAGTGCCCTTTATCACCATACAAAATTTCAGGGTGATATCAGTAATAGTTTCGGAGTTGTATAATGTCGGAAAAATATTTCGCACAGCCGCCATCTTGAGGTTATGTAAACATTTGAACTAAATTAGATGCCAGTGCATTGCAATGTGTATAAACATTTGCTGTGCCAAGTTTCATTGTGTTTAGATGGTTAAATCGCGAGAAAAGTCTGTTTAAAAGTTTCAAATTCACTTGGCTGCCATGTTCGTTTTGTAGTTAACAGGTTTTTGGAAGTCTCATAGGTGAACTTCTATTAGTGCCCCTTATCACCGAACAAAATTTCAGGGTGAGATTGGTAATAGTTTTGGAGATATAGAATGCCGGTGAAATATTTCGCACAGCCGCCATTTGGGATTGGTGAGACTTAATAAAATTTGAAGGGCACGGTCGGGGACGGCCGAAATAGTACTATAACCTTACCGAGTGTCATTGAAATCGCTCCAGCCGTTTAGAAGTTATTATGGGGGGGTCACCCACACAAACATGCGGTCAAAAGGTTATCTCTACGCCTATTTTTTCATAAATGAAAATAGGCTAAAATGGAAATAGACATGAATTAATGAAACACTTCTTGGTATCCTAGAAACTTAAAACTATGTACCAGGAAACCTGA
Source organism: Meconema thalassinum (assembly GCA_946902985.2). NCBI lineage: Eukaryota > Metazoa > Arthropoda > Insecta > Orthoptera > Tettigoniidae > Meconema > Meconema thalassinum. The sequence continues at coordinate 21,084 of CAMPQE020000298.1, read as the reverse complement.
TGTCCCCAAGATCCCTAGAAGAATCTTAGTCCCTACGGCATTAGTTGTTTATGTTTGATTCTGATGATTCATGAGGGGGCTTGATTGATAATCCAGCAAGCAGCATAAATATCGGAATTCATGAACATGGAGATAAATAAAAAAAGGACTAACGCCCTGCACAGTTAAGTTACCCCTCAAAAACGAAAAATTATAAATAAAAGAATATACAGTGTGAAAAAGAGGATTCATTTCTCTTTTTATCTTCTGCTTTCAGCTCACTTGAAGGTCAAAATCAAAACTTCGGACCTGCATGCCGTATGTTCACATATTTATGCAACATTTACGATAAAGACAATACGCCGCGTTCAAGTTAGAATATTAATAAATGTTTTCAGACTCTTTTGTGGTATTACAATCAAGTTATTACTCTATATTTATAATGGCCCTACCTGCAGTGGCGGACTAACCGAGTAATGTGACTGTATACTCATGCCAAGAGCACGAGCTTCTTCAGTGTAGGGGCAGATGACCTCGTAGTTCCGCCCCTTAAAACAACAATAACTAACTTCTTCAGTGTGTAAATGGAGTTTTAGTGTACCCTTTAACCCGCACTCAAGGTCAAACGACCGTCATTTTCGCTCATCTCAATTAATGTTACCTAGAGGGGAGAAATACAGGGGTCTGGACGAGGCCGGTTAAGTAACATGAGCCCGAAACAAAGAGACCATTTTAAAGGAGCTAGCGGACAAGAAGCCTGGTGGCAAGTAAATAACACAATGTAGTTCAACAGAAATATAATAAAATTAGGTCACCAAGTTATATGAGAATCTCCACCAAATTATGGAGCACTACAGTACAACAGTAGAACAGGTTGAGCTTGCTTACATTAGTTCAATCATCACTCCTTCTCCAAGACCCACATATATAGATTCTAGGATAATAACCTTGATGGATCCGATTTAATTTCTTTTAATATGTGGCAGCACTTCCCTTTCTACTCGGCCGAGAGATTAATTTAGCAATTGATCACAGAAGTGACAAAGAGGAAATCTGACATTCCACGGATCGGAGCGTGGAATGTTAGAAGTCTGCTAGGAAGTGGAAAGTTAGAAAACTTAGAAAGGGAAATGGATAGGTTGAGGTTGGATTTGGTTGGGATTAGTGAAATGCGCTGGCAGGAAGAGCAGGACGTTTGGTCAGGAGACTATAGGGTCATTAGCACTAAATCAAACAATGGCCAAGCAGGGGTTGGTCTCATATTGAGTAAGAAACTTGGCCAGCGGGTGGAATATTATGAGCAATACAGTGAACGGATTATTGTAGCAAAAATCAATACTAAACCTACGTGCACCACAGTGGTACAAGTCTATATGCCAACCAGTCAAGCTGATGATGAGGATGTTGAAAAGGTCTACGAAGAAATAGATGACATTCTGAGGTATATCAAAGGTGATGAAAATGTTACAGTAATGGGAGATTGGAATGCTGTGGTAGGAAAAGGGAGAGAAGGGAAGATAGTAGGAGATTTCGGATTTGGTGAAAGGAATGATCGAGGAAGCAGGCTGATGGAATTCTGCACCGAGCATGAGTTGGTCATAGCTAACACCTTATTCAATAACCACAATAGAAGAATATACACGTGGATGAGACCAGGAGATACAGGGCGTTACCAAATCGACTTCATTATGGTCAAGCAGAGGTTTCGAAACCAGATTTTGGATTGTAAAACATATCCTGGTGCTGACATAAACTCTGACCACAATCTGGTTGTAATGAAATGCAGATTAAAGTTGAAGAAACTGAAGAAAAGTCAAAAGCCAAAAAGGTGGGCAATAGACAGACTGAAAGTAAAGGATGTAAACAAAAGATTCAAGAAGAGTATAAAGGAAGGACTAATCAAAACCCCTAAACAAACTTCAATTGCAGACGAATGGGCACTTTTGAAGAATGAAATAAGAAAATCCGCAGAAGAAAACATTGGTAGGAAAGAAAGAATAGGTAGAAAACCGTGGATCACTCAGGATATACTAGAATTGATGGATGAAAGGCGGAAACACAAGAATCGAAGAGATGAAAAGGGGAAAGCAGAATACAGAAGTCTGAGAAATGAGGTTAACAAGAAGTGCAAGGAAGCGAAAGAAGAATGGTTGAAAGAGAAATGTGCAGGTATAGAAAATTGTCTGAAATTAGGAAAAGTAGACACAGCTTATCGAAGGATTAAGAATACATTTGGGGAAAGGAAGACTTAAGTGCTGTAATATTAAGGACACAAATGGAAAGCCTCTAACAGATAGGGAAGAAAAGGTTGAGAGATGGAAAGCTTACATAGAGAGTTTGTATAAGGGAAAGGAGATTGAGAATCATGTAATGGAAAGGGAGGAGGAACTTGATGAGGATGCGAAAGGAGATTTAATATTGAGATCAGAATTTTACAGAGCATTGGAGGACTTAAGCAGGAACAAAGCACCAGGCATAGATGATATACCGATCGAGTTGCTACGCTGCATAGGAGATGAAGGTCTGATCAGGTTATTTCACTTGGTGTGTAGGATTTATGAGACAGGTGAGGTACCCCCTGATTTCAAGAAGAATGTAATCATCCCTATACCAAAGATAATGGGAGCTGACAGATGTGAAGATTACCATACAATCAGCTTGATTACTCATGCTTCAAAGATCCTGTCTAGAATAATTTACAAGAGGATTGAAAGCCAGATGGAAACGGAGTTGGGTGAAGACCAGTTTGGTTTCAGGAGACATGTAGGAACAAGGGAAGCTGTACTAAGTCTCAGGCTGATTTTCGAAGGTAGAATAAGGAAAGATAAGAGAACGTTCATGGCATTTGTAGACTTAGAAAAGGCTTTTGATAACGTTGATTGGACTAAATTGTTTGACATTTTGAAATCTATTGGAATAAAGTACAGGGATAGGAGGGTGATATACAATCTATACAGAAACCAGACAGCAGTCATTCGAGCTGAAGGACATGAGAGAGAAGCTGGTATTCAGAAAGGTGTAATACAAGGCTGCAACTTATCACCCATACTTTTCAATCTTTACATTGAACAAGCAATGAAGGAAATTGGAGAAAAATTTAAAGTGGGAGTGAAGATTCAAGGAGAAATAATTTCAACTCTGAGATTTGCTGATGACATCGTCATCTTGGCCGACAAGCCTGAGGATTTGAATGAGTTTTTGAATGGTATGGACTCCGTCTTTCGGAAAGAATTCATGATGAAAATAAATAAATGTAAAACAAAAATACTGGAATGCAGCCGAAATAAATCAGAAACCTCTATGGAGATCAAATTGGCAGGTGAAAAGCTGAAGGAAGTAGGAGACTTCTGTTACTTAGGAAGCAGAATAACCAGTGATGGACAAAGCAAAGAGGATATTAAAAGTAGGTTGGCTCAGGCAAAGAAAGCATTTCTACAAAAAAGGAATCTGCTGACATCGAATATAGATTTAGGTATTAGGAAGTCATTTTTGAAAGCCTTTGTCTGGAGCGTGGCGCTCTATGGAAGTGAAACTTGGACTATTGGTGCAGCAGAAAAGAGGAGAATTGAAGCATTTGAAATGTGGTGTTACAGGAGAATGATGAAGATCAGATGGGTAGATAGGGTTACAAACGAAGAGGTATTAAGACGAGTGGGAGAGGAGAGATGTTTCTGGCGACTGCTAATGAAGAGAAGAGATAGGTTGGTAGGACACATACTAAGACACCCAGGAATAGCAAGCTTAGTTATGGAAGGGTCGAGGACAAGAACTGTAGGGGTAGACCAAGGTTAGAATATGTTAAACCGATTGCCTCGGATGTAGGGTGTGGTAGCTATGTAGAGCTGAAACGATTAGCTCAGGACAGGGAGGCATGGAAAGCTGCATCAAACCAGTCAAAAGACTGAATACTCAAACAAACAGCCTGAAGTTTACTCTCCTCTCTTCTTGTCACTGTCTAGGTCTCCCCTGCATAGGTCAATATAGGAGTATAGTACTTCCAAAGAGAACAGAGAAGAATAGAGAGGGCAAGGTGTAGCGAGTGCCTGTGCGGCGCATGAAGCAGCGAGAAGGCTGCTCCCCCCACCACTACGAGACCAAGCGGCGTAGAGCTATCCACATTCTGCATACTCAGTCATCAAGTTCATGCTAAGATTGCCATTATATATTAACTTTATTGCCACCACTAACTGCTTCACATGTAAGGCTCAAGCCATCGAGTTTGAAGAGAGAGAGAACGGTACATATGACATCAAAGTATGACGTTCCAAGTGATGTATTTTCCATTTAGTAATGTCTCACTTAGCATTCCATGGATAAGGAAGTAAAGTAATACGTATTATATATATTTGAGAAATGAAATGTTGTCAACATAAATTATGCAACTGTCTACATGCTTTCGCCTTTAAGAATAGTTATGCTGCTTTAAACAATGACTTTGACGGTTATTTCTCAGGCGCTTGCCTGTAACAAGTTCTATAATTAAATCGAAATGCCTTTGAGGTTTTGTTTATTTATTACAAAAACTCTGCATATGTACCTTCCGTATTTGTTCTCGTGTTCATGAATAATTTTCAATTGGACAAATTACCCTAATATCCCAAAACACTTGACAAAGTCGACGTACAGTAAAGGAAATTAATTTTTGTGACACATAGAAATTGCATTTTAAACATATTTTGAATGGTATATGTAAGTCATCTTAAAAACATCTACAGTATGAATACATCACACATGGCCATGAACCGTCCCGTTCGATAGTTTACTGGTACTTCTAAAGTACCCACGATATAGTACCTATGTTTACTGTAATTTGGCACTTACTTGTCAGCTACTATTGCCAACTTTCCAGAAGACCAGTGTATGCCTATAATGGCCTTCGTCTATCAGACGGACAATCGATACAAGCGTCCAGCTTCAGCGGACTATCAAAACGGTGTGATGCGTGCATGGCACGGCTTCCTGATTCCAAGGAAGTAGTCTAGTCAAAGCAGTGACTACTTTCATAAGCCTCTGCATGTCTGTGGTGAAAAAATACCTTTACCAAAAATATATTAGCCATTCCCAAAAGGCATAGAACATGGCAAATTAAACAGAATTAAATATTTCAAGCTCCTGAGATATGTGGCATAAAAATAGTGAGTAATATATCTCTAGGAGGAAAATAAGCTGTCCTCTCCGTAATCAAAATAATGAATTGTTCATGAGGAAGCTTCAGGGTGTGTTCTGTAGAACTGAGCATGTAAAGTCAATATGCTCTCAAAGAAATATTTGGTGCATGAGCCTGAGCGGGCTCAATACTGAATATATCCTCCTAAGCCACTACTCAGCGAGTAGCCCCAGGAGCACCCTCTTTTAGCCTTGCGTCTTTCTACAATGTGCGTCGTAAGTCTCTTCTTTTCTTCTTTCTCCTTTTTATTTATTTTTAGTTGCCATCAGGGGCGCTAACTTGGTCGAACCATCTTCTCCATCGTCCCACCTATGCCCTCTGTTCAATGTTGGCGCACCAACAATTGATATAGCCAGAAATACACAAATCAAGTTCAGACTGGAGAAATAGAAATGTTTGAAGAAAGGATAATTAATCAGAATTATAAGTATATATATGGAAGTATATTGGATATTAACAGATTTGCCTGGAAACTCATGGCGTGAGATCAGGATTGATTTCAGGAATTTTCATTGTCTCCTGGCTGAGGAAACCATCGGAGGAAATGGCGGTTCCATCCACTATATCGCAGAGGAGAATTTAGATAGGAACACGTCCACAGACACAATTTGGGTTTATAGAGACACATGCAAAGAAATAGTAGAATGACGTGGGTCTGGGAGATGCACCAACATGGCATGGTCCAAATAGGTAAAAATCATAGTAGGGAATATGGCAGAGACAAGTAGACCGATGGAAGATTACCATTGTGACAAAACAGTTGTCACACTTAGAACACTGGTCTTCTGGAAAGTTGGCAATAGTAGCTGACAAATAAGTGCCAAATTACAGTAAACATAGGTACTATATCGTGGGTACTTTAGAAGTAGATAGGCCTGGAAAAATATTTTTGCTCATGATGGAAGTTTTGCAGTTTGTGAACCTTTCACCTCTTTGAGGAATGAATGGCACTACTGTGGCCTTTGGAGGGTGTAATATACTGTATGATGATGTTCTGCTCTTTGTGACTGACACAGTTAAAGCTGTCATTGCTATCAAAGCATTTTACTCAAGAATGGTACACAAACCTGACTAGCATATGCTTTTCACAGAGTGATCAAAAAAGTCGGATCAAATTTCTCTGGAGTTGACAAGCTTGTGTCGCAAACCAAGGAGGTCTTTACTAAAGCTCATCACGCAGGGAACTTTTCAAATCCCAAGCATCCGACATTCCATTACAACTGCAGCCTTGCATCACACGGTGGGGTAACTTTCAGACCGTGAAGCATGTAATAGATTCTCTCAACATACAAGATGCGAAGGCCATTCAGATTTCTCAAGAATTGCTTTTAGATACACAAATTGAGGCATAACTAGTGTACATTGAAGCGAATTTCAGTTCCTTGTCGTCAACTATTACACGTCTTCAATTTAGTCAGAAAAGCTGTAGACAAATTAAAATGCATTGTGGTGATTCTGGGGTGTCATTATCAGACACACTGAAACGTGTTCTTGGCAAGAACTCAGACTTTAATGTTTTGCGCTCTATCTCTTAGATGTTGACTGGTGCAGATTGGATCATTGGTATTGAAGAGGAACTTTTACATCCAGTGATTTAGTGCACTTGAAGTATGCTCCCATCACATATGTAGACATTGAAAGGAGCTTTGCCAAGTTTAAGAACGTGTTGACCAACAATTGTCATTGCTTTTCTTGAGAGAATCTGCGAATGGTCACCGTCGTCTACTGTAATGCAGAATGAGATAAGCCTGCATAGCCTATCATATATTTTAACTGGACATTTTTTTACACATATGCTCTAATCCGATAATGAATTTTATTACCTAACGATGAAATTCTTTTTTTATTTTTTAGATGTTCCCGACTTAATGGTCCACGTAACAAAAAAGTGTCATTTTGCTTGAAAGAAGAACTGAACTTGGAGTATTAAACAGTGGAGTGAAATGTTAAACAGTAAAGATAGCTTTGAAGCCATTTTTCAGTGTTGCCTTATTAATGATTTTTGTGTTGACCGACTGAAAGCTACAATATTAATTATTAAATGTTAAACAGTATCATACTATATGCATATTTGTCAAATAATTATGAAATTATATTAGGTACTGTGCCAATACGTGCAATGGACGGATGGTACATAACTGCAACTGATAAAATTTTAATTGCAAGAATTGCTCCCCACGTTTAATTACAAATTCAATAATTTGAAGACACCAAGATTGGAACAAGGGACCCAATAGAAACCCATAGCCATCATCACTCATGATATTATTTGGTCCGGATAGCGAATACTATCTATGATATGCAGTATATTGCTTAGTACAAGCAAGTTTCAACATCGCAAGGAACGTTGGGTTTGAATTTAACACAAAAGGCCATCGTAGACAATGGGACCAGGGTTCACGGCAGGTGCACCCGAGCCAAGCATTTTACAGATTGGGGTGCCCCGCGAGGAGACGTTAAAAGAGGACAAATTGAGATATCACTTCCACGGAAGACCAAGGGGTCTGGTAATTGGGAGGAACTTACGCCTAGACTCCTGATATTAATATCTTCGCTAAGTTATATGTATTGATTGATAAGAATTCACAATTACTGTATATTGCACCAAGTTATCACTACAAAGAGAGATATTAATAAAATATGTGCATTTGAATGCCATGGGCTCATTTTGAACAGGAGCTTGCCACGGTGGGTGAGTGGTTATAGTGTCGGACTACAACCCCAAGATTGCAGGTTCGCCCCTGGCCATGGTAAGTGATTTTTGAAGGCGACAAAAATCACAATACTCATGTCATACGTTGTTGGCATGTTAAAGAACCCATTTGAATTCAGTAGGCCGTGTTCAATGGCAAAATTAATCTCGGGATTTTCCGCCAACACAAAGTTCCTCCATTCTCTACTTGAAAGCGCTGTAGTGTCAAGGAGTTTAGATATCTAACCTCCTTGACTTTCATAGCGTTCAAAGGAACGACGAAATTCGACATGCAAGCTACCCTCTGGGTGTCAATTAACAAAGCTTGCACCAGGCACCCGAGGCCATACGATATTATATTATTATATATATATTATTTTGAACAGGCCAACATGTCCATCCCATGCTAGTTCTACTTTCATATGCTGATACTGGACGAGTCTACGATTGATTTTGAAAATAGAAGACACCGGTGTGATCCCTGTGTTTTTCTCTGTCAGTGAGTATTTGTGACCGCCCCCTGTAGCCATAGTTTCAAGGAGCGCAATTTTCGGCGAGAATAACCCATTGTAAGTACTGTACCGGCGAGAAGTATATAGCCACCCCCAAACCGACCAGCGGCAGTTCCAAGTGAGCCCTCGAGAGGCTAAATCCACGACACTGTGTCGGTGCTGAAGCCCCAGTAAGGTAGAATATTGTGAAAACAGTTCTGAATGAACAACCATTTATCAGTATTATAGTGTAATCATTTATAAACAGTGAACATACGGCATAGGTGTTAATTGCCTGATATTTAGACAGCACAGCCCGTGCGCGACATATTCTATGTGCCTGAGGGAACAGTGCTTTTTCTTTCTTTGCTGTATATATTTAATTGTGGACTCCCGTGTGACTTAAATAGGGAGGAAGTGTTCAAATCATATGTGTACGTGGGTGATTAATTTACCACGCTTTGCTTATAAGTGTTGTGCTGACTCCAGGTCAGATGGTTGGTTCCTCAAGTTTAGGGGCTGTGACAATGCGGTCATGTAGCCGTGCCAGCAATGTAATCTTCTTGTATCTAGTGCATTGGAAATGGATACCGTGTGTGTGATGTTCGGCTGAGGGCCCAGGATGGGGTGAGTTGAAATGGGGACCCAGACCCACTATATAAGGATGCCACTCAACTTTATATTGACCCTTGTTGAAATCTTGGACCACCACTTTTTCTTGAATGAAGTGTCGAATCCAAGATATTACGCTTACTTAGCCGATCAGCCCAAGTTGAAAAACACTAGGGATGAGCACCTGAATGGGTATTTAGCTGTGTAACATATCCTTATTCCTATCTGATAATAACGAAATAACCAGATGAGATGTTTTGCCAGATTTTAATCAGTTGTATGTTTGCTATGTTGTTTTTTTTTAATGTAAATTCTAATTTGGAGATTTTCAGTAGTTGTTTTTAGTGTGTTACTTTGGTTGTTTTTATTTAAGAAGTATCCATTTTCTAAAGGTAAATGCTAGTTTTCATTGTCATTTTTGCTTGAGCTCAATAAGGTCAGTTAGAGATGGAAGATATTGTTATGATTAGGCTATTCTCCTTCTTCTTCTTCTTCTTCTTCGGGAATGGCTCACTTAGGACCACGCAGAATCAACATTTTGCGAGCTTTCCTCCTTGTTCACTGATTGCTGTAATCTCTGTTCCTCCATCCAAATACGACGTGTTGGTCTCTTCCCATCTTCCTCAAATCCCCTTGTGTGGACAATATTTTTCCTAATACGTCTCTATCCGAAGATTCGGTGATCCTAACTCGCTGAGGTCTTTCTCCACTTGTTTATACCATTTTGATCTCGTGGGTTTGATTTGTAGAAATTTGTGTATTCGGAAACTTCTTTTGTTATAAACATTTTTGGTGTGTTGTAAGGCGATTTCCAATTTCTAAATTCTTGTTGCTACCGATTTATTTTCATTACCATTTGCAGTGATCTATTCACCTTCTTTCTAAATTACTTAAAAATGGAATTCGGCGCGGTCTCATTGTGACAGTAAGTTTAGAAACTTTTTAATATATTTCCGAGTTTGGTTTGGGGTAATGTATTTCATTTTTAATTTTGGGCCCTAATATTTTTCTCCTGATTATCCTTTCTTTAATCTCTAATTGTTCTTTTAAGTTCTTATGATGTTGAGGCATGGTGGTGCAGCGGTCAAGCTGTTGGCTCTCATCGAAGTGGACTGGGTTCGATTCCCGGTCAATACATGTGAGATTTTCGAAGTGAAATGCCATGTCCTGTGGTTCGGATTCCACGTTAAAAGGAGGTCCTGTGGCTCATAATCACAAGATTCTCGGTCACGTAAAACTACACTCTTCCTTTTCTTAGACTGGTATTACTCTATTAAAGAAATTTGTCAAAGATCTTTGATAAAAGATCTTTTTTTAAAAGATATGATAGGCGGCTTCGGTGGCGTAGTTGGTAGCATGCTGAGCTTCTATGCCCAAGATCGCGAGTTCAAACCCGGCCGAAGTCGTCGGATTTTTTAAGGGCGTTAAAAATCCCTCAGTATGCCTTCCTTCGGAGGGGAAGTAAAGCCGGCGGTCCCATGTCATAGATTTATGGCATGTTAAAAAACCTTCCACTAATTAACCTGTGTGAAGCTAAATTAGGTTAGGTTAAACATTTGACAAACGCTCTTAGGTTCCGACGTTCGTCGCCGGGAGCCGACTGCAGTGGCGTCTGGTAACCAGGTTCTGAACTAGTAGTCACTGAGGTGGCGTTTGGCGGCAAATGTAGAAACTACTTGAAAAAATTAAATGTCTGCAGTCCTTACTTGAATTGAAAACAGATACACACACTAATATGTCATCACAATATTAACACCGGTTATCAGACAGATTCTACAGACACCCAAAGTACACGGGACTACATGACCGCGTTGTCGCAGCCCCTAAACTGAGGAACCAACCCAACCAAAATATATGATAGTGTAATGGGAAAATCTTTTATAAAGGGTGGCTTTATAAACTGTATGAGCATCATGCTATCTTTGATAAAAGATTCAAACCAAAATGGCAGATCATAACAGCTGGAATATTACCACAGTAAAGATGCTCATATCAGAGTGTGAAATGCATGAAATGTTACATAATATGTTACATAGTGAATGGTATACAATGTAACACATAAATAACAGAAACTGTAGGGAAAAATAGCCGAAAGCTATATGCGCTGCACACAAAGGACGCGCATTTCAGGATATAAAGAGGAATTAAATAGTTAAATAGGCTGAAATAAGCTGTGAATAGTAGTGCATTTTATGTTATATTATTATAATTATTCAATTACACTTATGGTATTACAAATGAGTGTAAATAAGCACTTTATCCGTACCGGTAGGTAATGCATCTAATCAATTATGACAAGGCAGTGTCTAGTTGGCGGAATGAGTCGAGTGCTCGATTTTGGTCTGGGGAAACCTGGGTTCAAATCCCACCTAATGTGTATTTTTTTACTTCGTATATTTCCATTTCTTGGCTCGAGAAGGGGTTGTTTCGAACATCACCATAATTCATTTCACCATAATTATTAATAATTAAATATTAATGTAATTTTTCAAGTGCTCGTACTGCAGCTCGCTCACCAAGATTTTACTCGTATTACACTTTCACTTGGGCGACCCATGGTTTAACCCATAGACGTTCACTTCATCTTTCCGTTTCTTTCATATACCCGTATTGCCACCACAGAATTTCAACTATCCACAGTAAAGTGAACAAGGAACTGTTCTTCATCTATTTTGGTGAACTATGATAAAATATTTGATGTAGTGTAATGGTGTGATTATTGCTTTGTATAACTTTTATAAAAGTTCAGTTTTATAAAATATTTTACAACATTTCTTTGATAGTGTAATACCGGCCTGATGATGTAAATGGAGTGCTTCTGGTTTAATCACTGTTAAATAATGACAAATTTTACTCTTCCAGGACAAACATTTGTTTGTTATAATCATTTTTCGTGTGCTGAAAGGCAATTTCCAATTTCTGAATTCTTGTTGCTACAGATTTATTTTCATTACCATTTGCAGTGATCCATTCACCTAAGTACTTAATTTCCTTTACTCTTTTCATTTGATTCACATAAAAGGTAATTTCGGGTGGCACGTTGATATTATTTGTCATAAATTTAGTTTTATCATATGAGATTTTAAGTCGTATTTTTGCTTCTTGCTCCTGTAGTAAAACAATCTGCTTCTGTGCATCAGAGTTGTCTTGAGCGATTATTGCCAAATCATCAGCAAACGCTTAGACAGTCTATACCAATACCTTTAATCTTTGGTCCTAGTCGGTGAGATGATCGCCTTCTTTTCTCCACTCTCTGACAACTTTTTCAAGAGCACAATTAAACAGCAAAAGACACCTGTATTTATTTCAAACTCCTCACTACAACCACCCATAAACTTTACTTTAGCTTTTGTTTCAGTCAGAGTATCTTTTATAATATTTCTTGTTTTTTGGTCAAGTCCAAATTCTGGTAACACATTAAGTAGTAATATCATAAGGCCTTGGGTGCTGGGTGCAAGCTTTGTTATTTGACACCCAAAGGGTAGCTTGCATGTCGAATTTTGTTGTTCCTTGAAGCACTATGAAAGCCAAGAAGGTTAGCTATCTAAGCTCCTTGAACACTGTAGCGCTTTCTAGTAGGGAAATGAGGTACTTTGTGTTGGCGGAAACTCCCGAGATTAATTTTGCCATTATGAATACGGCCTACTGAATTCAAATGGGTTCTTTGACATGCCAACATCGTATGATATGCGTGTTGTATTTTTGCCACCTTTCAAAAATCGCTTACCACGGCCAGGAGTGAACCTGCAAGCTTGGGGTTAGTAGACCGACACGTTAACCACTTACCCACCGTGAAAATCGACAAATGTGATGACATAGGTTTTGTTTGATGTGTTTCAAAAATATGCTATAATGTTTTTTAGATTTAGAATTTGCTCCGTACATGACCTCCCCTTTCTGAATCCACCTTGGTATTCACCGATTTGGGAGTCCAGTTGATGCTCGGCACAATTTAGTAAAATTTTGGGGAAAATTTTATATGTGATCTGTAGTATAGAAACACCTCGGTAATTGTTTGGATCAGATTTACTGCCTTTTTTGTGGATGGGGTGAATTATTGCCATATTTCAATCCTTGGGGATTCTCTCAGTGTGCCAAATTTCCAATTTAATTTTGTGAATTTTTTGGATAAAATTCCCTCCTGCATTTTTCCAAAGTTCTGCAGTTATTTGATCTTCTCCTGAGGCCTTGTTATTTTTTAATGATTGAATGGTTTCTTTAATTTCTTGGACAGTTGGTGGGGTTGAATCTTGATTAATTAGATTAGATGTAAACTGAAACTTTCTGGAGGAATGTTGCTATTTAATAATTTAGCAAAATATACTGCGAGAATTTTACAGTTAGCATCAGTGGTATAAGCCATTTCTCCATTTTCATTGACAAAGTGGAGTGATGGAGGGCAGTATTTGGTTAACTCTCTGTAATAGTTCCTTGACTTATTTTGTTTAAAGTCGTCTTCTATAAATTGCAACTTTTTATCCTTACCCTGTTTACGAATTTTCCTTATTGATTTGGGACCTACTTTACTAATATTTTGAAGTTCTTGAAAGGTGGCTGGAGTTTTATTGCATGACCAATTATTCCATGCTCATTGTCGTAGTTGTCGCATTCATCTGTCCACCAAGGGTGCTTTTTTGATCTTGTTAGTGGTGCTATGGGCTCGGCTGTTTGTAAGAGTCGTGCTTAAAGTTGTATTTAATTTTGTGGATCTGATTGTTCTTTTCCTTTCTTAAAGTTTTCATTGTTCTTAATAACCTCTAGGTCATACTTTCGCTGTGGAACCCGTTTCGTAAAATGTCTTTCTTTAGGAATGACATCCAGGGAAAATTTTGTTGGATAATAATCCGAGTCTAAATTCAGTCCTTTTAGGAGGTATGGAAGCGGGAAATCAGCACATGATCCAATTCACCTAATAAGGAATTAGGTGTGACCCAAGTCTTCGTTTTAGAAGGGTTTTTCTTGAGAAAGGTCGATTTGAAAAATAAATCATGACTTGAGCATAATTCAATAAGACACATTCCGTTCTTATTCGTTTTTGTGTGTCCAGACCATTTCCCAACCCAATATCGATATTTTTTCTCTTTTCCAATCTGTGCATTAAAGTCATCCATAAGCATTTTAACATGATGATGCGGAATCCATTGCATAATATTATCTAGGGGATTCCAAAACTGTTCCGTTTTGTCAGGGGCTTCCTTGTTAGTAATGTTAGTTGGTGCATGACCATTAATTAAGGAATATATTTAGTTACCCGCTTTTATCTTAAGGTGGAAAGACGTCCTGAGTAGGACTCAAATGACACAATTGATCCAAATATTGATTTATCCACTATAAATCCTGTCCCGAATTGTGGGCAGTGAGCCATAACTTGTTCTTCCATTTTTCCTTTGAATACCCTATAATTTTCAGAATCAAAAGGGTATTCATCTGTGTAATGTGATTCTTGGTATGCAATTATTTTTATATTGCGTTTTTTAGATTTATTTAGGATATTTTTAAGTTTCCCTACTTTCAAAAGAGAATTGACATTAAAAGTCATTAGCCAAATCTGATTTCTTACTTTGATCTTATTCTTATGGGGATTTGAGGTACTCCGACTTACCTTCATGCACTCATCCGTGGTCTCCCCAGAATCGGAATAGACCACTTGGGGACTGAGACCCCTGGGGTAAGTATTTTTTGCTTTAGAAGGTGCACTGTCCATGTTTTTTTATTTGAAGTTATGACTGACCTGTCAGTCGGTTGAACTCATAGTTCCACTTCTGAGTGTTATAAATCGGGTCCCACTAACATGTGGAACAAACGCTGTCAGGGTACCGCCACTATCATGTGGAACCGTCGTCCCCTTAAACTGATATATGGTACCACCTTTTACTCTTATTTTCCCCAGCACTGGGATGCCTCTTCCGCCATCAACACAGTGCCATAGTCCATCTACTCCACTGTTGATGCCGTTGAGGTCTTCACCGTAACATGGCAAGGGACCCTTACATGGGACTGCCAGCCGGGTCAGCTGGCCCAAGGTTTTTTACAGAGGTGTTACTCCTCTATCACTCGCCCTTTGTCCTGACTTGTGACAGGCAGAGCCTGGCTTTCCAAATTTTGCAGAATTTATTTTATTAGCTAACTTGTTCTCAGAGCTCAGATTTTTAAGTGAAAGCTATTATTGTTATTATTATTATTATTATTATTGAAACATGAGAAACTCATTGTCTCAAATGCAAAATATCGTCAATGACAATAGTGGTCCTTTCCATTCTAATGAGAGCTGCATGGCATTAGTGTTTCCTCCATTGCCCTGTAGAGTACAGCACTTTTCAGTGACTGGTTGTTACCTAATTCATATGATCGCCGCTAGAGAGTGTGCCGCTCGTGCATCTCTTGACTCTCAGGAAGTAGTCCTGACGTAAGTCAAGCTCTCTCCTGAAAAACAAATGAAATATGACCCTTATAACCGCCAAAGTAATATTTGTGGTGTCGTGCGAAGCTGATTTTAATATGTGCATTGTCATTTTGAGAGGCACTTAGGTGATAGGTCCATTCTAATTTGGTGGTGCCGTGCGTATAATGACCTCTCTTTTGTCGGGACTCCATCTTGTGAAAAGAGTCTCAAGTGGTTGTTGTTGGATTAGGCGCACGTAAAATTGATTTCGCCTTCTGGGGCGAGGGATAATTTCATCCTTCGCCCAAGCTATTTGGATTTATAAAATGTGATAGTGAAGAGACCGAAGAGCCTAGATTGTGCTGTCTTCTGAGCTATACGGTGTTGGAATTACCTAAGGGGATTGCAGAGAATATGGCATGAATATGTGGACTAAGGTAGTCCGCTTGGCCTGTGGGCTGCCATATTGTGAAAAGTAATTCTGTTTAAAAATTTGTTTACTTAACTATTTAGTTTTCCTTTTTTTTTAAATTATTTGTTGGGGCCTGAATGAATTTTTAAGGTAACTGTATTTATTTTATTAATTGACATGTAGTTCTTAGGTGGTTTGCCTTTGGGCATATATTCTCTCTTTATTTTAATACTACCTGCCTAAGCTATTAGGAATGGTTAGTCTATTGTAATTGGGTTTTTTATTATGTAATTCTGCCTATATTTAAATCTAGTCTGTTTTAATAGTTTTCGATAGCTACTTCGTATTTTCATCCGAGCATAAAAAAGGCTTGTTTTAAAATGTATTATGTGCCTTGCGCTTGGTTGTCGTTTTAAATTCTTTGATTCACTATCTCGCTGAGGATTAAATTGTATTAGTTCAATTTGTTTCTGGTAAACCATTATTTGAGGGATCTGCGTCATCGAATATTTATTTGTTTTTGTTTTGATGGCCATTGTTGATGGTTTTCGTGTGATGCATTGTGGTACTTGACCCTTTGTCTGGATTATGGCCTAGTTGCGTACACTTGTGTTTGTGTTTTGATCTTGAACAAGTTATTTTTATTTAAGGTAAGTGCCCATGCTGACTTCCTGTGGTTGCATTTTGTGAATTGTATTTATTTTTTGCAACTTGTAGCATACTTATTTTGTTTTGTTTTTATTTTTCTTAAAGTCTGCTTAAAACTTTGACAAACGACATTTGTTTACTTGATGTGCGATCTCAGATAGGGTTCTCTTCTGTTCGTCTTAATTTATTATGGTGAATTAACTTGAATTTAACGTCATTTGATCCTTTCTGGATTTGTTCGAATTTTCCTTGGCCCATCAGGTTGAACTGTAATTAATATTTTGACATTTGCTATAATGTTCACCTCAGCGAGACTAGGTAATTACTAAAGTTTGGTTTATTCAGGGCTATTTTTGATTTTTAATAGATCATTCCTTATCTTACATGTTTTATTAACGTAGTTTCGATAGGTTTTTCAAATTAAATTATTATTCTATTCAATTAACACACATGTTCTCATTTCATTGACCATAGCTTTGGTAGGTTACTGGGGGGCAGCTATAGTTAAGCCTGTGGGACATCCCCTTTCCTTCTTTCACCTTTAGGTATCTTCAGTCGGAGAGTGAACCAGGGTGATTTTGCAGTATGCAGACTCTGAAGAACAAGGTAAGCTGTCCAACGCGCTTTCCAAACAATATCTCTCTAATGTTTTATTCGCAGGTGGTGCAGTAGCTGATTCTGACCGTTCATTGTGTCAGTCGATTAGCCAATAACTAATCTCACTTCTCACTCGCCCCTACCTTATGCTCTTTCAATTATCATTCCACTTAGGAATATTTTCTCATTCCCTTATTAAGCTTTTTTTTTTTTTTTAGATCTGAGGATCCAAGCACAGCCGTCGATGGACATTACAAACTTTTTCAGACATTTTTGGACAGCTGATTGCTAAATCTATTTAATCTTAGGTTTCTTCTGGAATATTTTATTTGGCTTTAATTAGTTCATTATCAACATTTTTTTTATATTATTAATGAATTATAATATTTTCTTTTATAATAATTTTATTTTCTCTGGGATTTATTTATTTTTATTCTTAGCTATGTGTGTAATTAGGATGTTTTATAGTAGTAAATTTTAGCATGTGCCTACTCATACAGGGTCATTATCTATGTGCGCGCGAGTAAAGACAGCAAGCTAAGCCGGCTGTGACTGGTGCAGATCGTGGGCACGTGTACCCGGTTCAGCCGGTGGTTGGCGCGCACTTTCGCACTTTTACCAAACATGTTCAATAATGTGTAGTTACAGTGCTCATAGGCAATGCTGAAAATGTCCTCCCTCTCTTGTAACATACACCTGACATCTTCTGATGAAAGAATGTTTGTCAATTCTTTTATTATTTACTGAGCCTATTTCCTTGAATCGTTTAGCGAGCCTCTTAATTATACTGGCATTAGGCACAGGTCTTCCTGGAAACTTGATTCGAAATTTTCGTCTCGTTTCAGAACAAGATTTTCTGCTTTTCATATACGAATTATGGATATACACACGTTTAATATCTATGACTTTTGTCATTATTCTAGATTTTCCCGTATTGATTTGATATATTACACCAATATCCACTTTACAATACAACAATGTTTTTGTATGATGTCCTTACACTCTTCGATGCATGTTTCAGCTCTGTGGGCCTTCTTCAGTCAAACAACTTCTCATATGACAGTCTATTTGTTGATATTGTTAAGAAACTTTTAAAAAATCTTTTTATAATCGTCAAAATTCTACATTTTATTGGGAAACTGAACATTTTAAAAGAATCTGTTTCAGTTTCCCAATAAAATGTAGATTATCAGGACTCTCCCAAAAACCCCTTTTTACTGTTACAGGTCCTGTGTTTGAATTGGTATTTCAACGATGAAGGGCCTATGACCTGAAATTCTGCACATAGTCGGTTTCTTTAAGTATTTTATATCCATTTTAAATAATGTTGACGATTGTAAAAAGATTTTTTAAAAGTTTCTTAACAATATCAACAAATAGACTGTCATATGAGAAGTTGTTTGACTGAAGAATGCTCACAGAGCCGAAACATGTATTGAAGAGTGTAAGGACATCATACAAAAAAATTGTTGTATTGTAAATTGGATATTGGTGTAATATATACACACGTTCGCGCAATGTGAATTGGTGTCTAGGCATGACCAATAATCACAGTAATAACAATACTCACTAAACGATATGAGTCAGCGGAGCGCGCCGACCACTGGCTGAACCGGGTACACGCACCCGCGATCTGCGTCAGTCACAGCCGGCTTAGCTTGCTGTGTTTACTCGGCGCGCATATACATAATGACCCTGTAGATAGTTAACCCTATATTTCCCCCTGGACCTTCAAGTAGATTAAGATTGTAAAAACCGTCCATGACTCCGATAACAGAATCTCAGCGCCTAGGAATTAGATGTGAAAAGGGCACAGTACCTATTAGTTCATTTTAACATAGAATGCTGAAGTGTCTTTGCATTTCTTTGTGTGTGGAAATTATGTCAGCAGCATAAATTAGGTACCGTAGTTTATATAAACTCGATTGTAAAATTTCACTCATATTATAAGTAATTTTTTAAAGTTTTCAGGTAATTTTATTGGATTTTTGCAGCCATTTCACAGGTCATTAAAATTCAAGTACTAATTCCACACATACCCAAGCAGAGTTCTTGGGGCTAAATGATCTAGATGCTGTAAGCCTCTAAATGAAACCAGAACAAATACCTTACACACAGGGCTGCTGACACAAGGCCCCTAATTGAAGCATCTCATGATGCTGGGAGAGGTGGATTGAACCAAGGGACACGACTTTGAGCAGGGGCGTAAAACTCCTCCCAAAATTGGGGGGGGGGGGGGTCAAATTTATTAACTGCGGTTGCCTACCTACCAGGGAGAACCTTTTTTTGATTTAGGCTTTAAAGCTTGAAATAACACGGTACTATAGGCCTAACACTACATTTAAAAAATACGTTAATTTAATTCATTATTCCTAGTTAACCCTTCGTATGCCAAGCTAACTTGAATGAAATCGCAATTTTTTTATAAACATTATGTCCTACCTATAATTTTTAAGATGTTAATATTTGACTTTAGCAGGCAAATAATGCTAAATAATTAAATCAGTGTTTCATTAAAAGATTTTTTTTTAATAATTTGAAATGGACACTTTCTTTTTATAATTTGAAATGGACATTTTTCAAAGTCGTCGTTATGAGTCGAAAACGTACTCTCACACGCTTCAATGAGTGTTAAAACCTCATTTATTTCTCCATCGTTCAAAGAGCTAGCGATATTTATCACTACGTATCTCAATTAGCTCCGAGTAAGAATGTAAACAAACATAGTTTCAAAAGATCACACGTGCGGGTAATCAGCTGACTACAGCATGTTCAAAGAATACTTATTATGAACCCAGTTATTCACGGAACACAAACATATCGATATCCAGAGAGAGTATAATTCCTACATTGTCTTGGTTATAACAGTGATAGAAGTAGTAGCCTAATAATAACACATCTACCGCCCGTGGCATTTTTTAGCAGAAACACTCTTGGCCGATATATCGCCCCCTGGCACTATAAGGGTTAAAATGCAAAATTCAATCAAAATATGAATATGATTACAAATTCGTCAAACTAAAGACCCGAACACTGACTGCCCGCAGGGGCGCATATAGAGTTTAATGAGGGAGGGGGGTAACCGGGAGTTTCGTGGCATGGAACAGTCCCCAAAGAAATAGGGGAATCTTTTGTTTAATTTGGTGCAAAATGATGAGATTTAAGGCTATCTGGCATGACTTTTTCAACCAATTTGTTGTGATGTTTTATGTTTGATTATTGTCAATCACAACTAAGACAATTTCATGTGACTTTTTATTAATACAGTCATCTTGCTCACTTTATAGTATTTAGATAGAAAGAATAAACATTACTGTTTGGATTTGGGGAACATGGCCTCGCTCTTCAGTCGCTTAAAACCTCAATAACTGTTTTGATTTACAACTTACACTATAATATAAAGTCAAGGTTTCTTGAACCATTACCAAATTGGTTATTAACTTCTCCATCAGTGATTTGTATGTCTCTGAGAATAGATAACAATGCTAGACCGATGAGTCTGTTTTCGGAAGTAGAATTTCAACCTACTCAAACTCCAACCCTATTCGGCGGTAGCTACAGAGACAGGCAAAATTGCCAAATGTTTGATAAGGGTATACAAGTTAGGGGGAAAATAACTTTTGTCACACGCTTCAAGAGCACTTATTGCTGTTCTTGGTAGGTTCTTAAGAGCGAAGGCACTGGAGAGTAATAAGAGGTTATGTTATGAGATGAGATCAGAGCAAACTGATTGTCACACTGCCATCGCCTCGCTTTGCTACGTTGCCATATGTCGTTTAGTAACAATACTACATTATAAGTATACTGTATTAGTTTTTAATGTTTTAATTCATAAACAAATATTATGTGTGACAAAATTTCGGGGAGGCGTGACTCCCCTGGACTGCCATCGATCTTGAGCAAGACACGTGTCATGAGCTTGTCAACCATTTCCGAGTAGGTGGCTATTAGACAGCAATGATTCCGTGTTCCTTCAAATTTGTCACATCGTAGATTGGAGGTGGTCTCATCACCGAAAAACTTCTCTCTTCAGAACAGCTTGAAGCAGGTACGCCGAGCAGATTCACGGTCATCACAGTGACTAAGTACAAACTTCACAAATTT
>CAMPQE020000297.1:0-60000 GCA_946902985.2 Meconema thalassinum | reverse complement strand
CTAATCAGAGCCTTTCCCAATACCTTTCTAAGGCATCTTTTAGTCGTACCCACCATTCTTTCCCACCAGCCTCCCCACCAAGCCGCCCGTGGGGCTATAAATTTCCACTGGACTCCGTTGTGGGCGAAGTGCTGGCTCGTTCATGGGTCAGTGAGGACTTGGCTGAGTTGAGTCATTTCGTTGTGTGCTGCCTGGAACGTTCTAGCGTTGTCTGAGTAAATGGTGTTTGGAAGTCCTCTTCGTCCCGCAAATCGTCTGAGAGCCATCAGAAACGTCTCCGTAGTCATGTCCAAAGCCAGCTCAAGGTGAAGAGCCCTTGTAGTCGCACATGTGAAAAGCACAATATATGATTTCTGTACGAGATTCCCCACCTTAACGAGTAGTGGCCCTGCAAAATCCACACCCGTAACTGCAAATGGCGTAGTAAGTCGCACACGTTCTGGAGGCAACGGGGCTTCGATCTCGTTACCTTGTTGGCTTCTGGCGATCTTACACGGTAAGCACGTGTGGATGACCTTCTTGACAGCCTGGCGTGCCTTGAGGATCCAAAATTCTTCGCGTAGTACAGAGAGAACGATTCGTACTCCAAGGTGGTGTAGCCGTATGTGAGTCTGGAGCATCAACAACTTAGTGAAGTGGTGTGCACCATCGAGTACTATAGGATGTTTCTGCTGCGTTGGCAGGTCTGCATGGTGGAGGCGCCCTCCCAGTCGAATAAGGCCGTCCTGTAAGAAGGTGTTGTAGCGGGCAATCCTGGACTTCCCAGACAAGTTTCTCTCTTTTGTCAGAGCGTCGTACTCTTCGGAAAAGCACTCACGTTGGACTGTACGTATCCAGCACAATCGGGAAGCCTCTAATTCACGTACAGTGAGATTCCCAGAATTTTTCTCCGACTGTCTGATGTTCAAGAAGCGTAAAATCCAACCCATGATGTGCAGTATTTTCCAATAACTGCTGAATCTGGAAGCAATGATGAGAGGTTCCGTTGTAACGACGTTAAGTGTTTGCTGATGCGTCTTGCGAGTCTCTGGAAGTGAGGCGTCAGGCACACTGCTGTGGGGCCAAGAGCTAGGATGATCGGCTAGCCATACAGGCCCGTGCCACCAAAGTGAAGAAGACTGTAGTGCTTTTGAGGATATTCCTCGTGACAAGAGGTCGGCTGGATTATCCTGGCTCGGGCAGTACCGGCACTGAGCTGGACTCAGGATGCCTTGAATTTCCGTCACTCGGTTGGAGATGAATGTCTTCCAACGGTTTGCATCGCTTTTAATCCAACCTAGAGCGACCATGGAGTCACTTCACAGAGTAGATGTGGTGACATTAAAGTCTGTTGCTTGGCAGAAATACCTCAGAAGACGGCAACCCACTAAGATGGCCAGTAGTTCTAGTCGTGGGAGTGTAACCTTCTTGACTGGAGACAGTCTATTCTTAGTGCAGACCAGGTGTATGTAAGTGTTTACGTCGGCTGAAGTTCGAACATACAGTGCAGCTCCGTAGGCCCGCTCCGAAGCGTCGCAGAACACGTGGACATGTGAAGTCTCCGATGTTGTCCTTGATAAACCAATCCATCTTGGAATGACCACACTTGCCAGATCCGTGAGACTGGTTATCCACAGCTGCCATCGCAATGCAATGTCATGTGGAAGTATTTCGTCCCATGCTATGCCCCTACACCAGGTGTCTTGGAAGAGAACTTTTCCAACTATGGACACCGGTGAAAGTAATCCAAGAGGGTCGTAGAACTTTGCGGTCGTTTTCAATAGCTTTCGTTTGGTTCCTGGATCCTGCGAAAGGTTGTCGGTGATATCTGTATGGTCAAAGAGTAGTGAATCTGATTCTGTGTCCCATCGTACACCTAGTACTCCGGTTTCCCTTTTCGTTTCACGTCCTTCGGCTCTCCATATACCTTCCAATGGTCCAGAATTTGTTGCCCATTTTGCCATCGGCATCCGTATCTGTCGTAGTAGACCTGTCACCTCGTAATATAAGGTGATAACTCTGTTGTCATCTTCGGTTCCTGCAACAAAGTCGTCCATGAAAGTGCTTTGATCCATAAGTGCTGCTGCTGACGGGAACTGATCCTTGAATCTCGTTGCTAGTTCACGGAGAGTTGCAGACAGAAGAAAGGGACTGCTAGCAAGGCCGAATGGTAGACGAGTGAATCTATAGACGGCTGTATCATCTCTTGCTTGCCATTTTCCAAGTTCGTCCTTCTCCACATTGAACCAGAAGAATCTTGTTAAATCTCGGTCTTCAGTATCCAGGCATAATTGAAGGAAAGCCTGAGTTCCATCTCCTACTATGGCTTTGCGGTAAGTTCGGAAGCGGATCAACGTGGACAGTATTTCTGGTAACAGATTAGGGCCTGTTTCCAGAACATCATTGAGGGACGGTGCATCTCTCTCGTGGGATGATGCGTCAAAGACGATCCTCCATTTCTCTGTGCCATTTCTCTCTTTCTTGATAGCGTGATGAGGCAGGTAGTATACATCATTTGTAGTTTCCTCTGTAGCGATCAGCTGAACATGTCCCATGTTTACGTAGTCCATCATCTGCGCATGGTACATTTCTTTGTACTGGGCATTAACAGCAAGTTTTCTCTGCAATGTGTGAAAACGATTTAGAGCGTTCTTACGGTTTGAGGGTTGGACCAGATCTTCTTTCTTCGGTAGGGATACTACCCTCCGCCCGTCTTGTAAGTGAAACGAATCGTGGAATTCTTGAAGAATAGTGGCATCTTTCGTTGTGAGGGTCCTTTTCTGATCTTCCCTTATTCCTAGGGACTCTAGATCCCAAAATCGTCGCATATCATCGTCCTCGACAGATGGGTCATTAGCAGTATGAATGTGGTGCACGTTGACGCTGTGGACAGTAATTCCTGACCTATTTCCACTCAGAACCCATCCAAATCTAGAAGGAAGCAGTACTAACGTGTCTTGAGAGGTGTATTGGCTTGTCGTCAAGTATCACCTTCCAATAATGTTCTCCACCTATTAGAAGTTCTATAGGAAGTTCATTCTTGTCATCCTTGGGATCAGCAAGTCTCAATTTTCGTAAGCGTGACAGGGACTGGACGTCGAGTGGAACAGTCGGATGTGGCGAGTAAACGTTGTCACTCTCAAATGCAGAAATACGCAGAGCAGCCTCCGTGCATATTCCACTGATATTGAGGTCAATGAGTCTGCGAGCTGAAGATGTGTGACGAGATGACTCGAATCCGGTAACTGTCAAATCCTTGTGTCCCACGATATTCAGTTGAAGCTGATCTACCAGACTTCGGCTTACGAAGGTTGATTGACTGCCAGCATCCAATATGCATCGTGTACGTTTTCTCAGTCCGGTGGGCCCTGTGATCCAAATATTCGCCGTTTGAAGATAAGTGAACTGCGGCATAGTAACGTCAATCTTCCCCACGGATATTGATGCGGGCTGTTCTCCGGTGCAGATGGAAATGTGATGATTCTTTTTGCACTTTGCGCATGATACCTTAATCTTCTTCATGCAGGTCTTCACACTGTGATTTTTATTGAGGCACAAGAAGCATCGGTTGGCAGTTTTTAACTTTTCAATCCGCTCAGCTACATTGCGGATCTTCACACAGTTCTGGGCCCAGTGGCCTTGAGTCTCACAGAACACACAGAATTCGGAATACACTTTCTTTGTGTTCATGCCCGTCCGTTTTGACTTTGTGTTCACATGGAGTGTCGCGGCAGTGCCTGAGAAGGATTCGAGTGAAGTGATATCTCCTCTGATCTTCTGTGTGATCACAGCGCCCTCTACCTCCTCGTTCAGGAACTCCATCAACTTGGTAATGTGACTCTCGGGAATGCTTTCTCGTTTGGAATAAATTATCCAACGGCGGACAATACCTTGAGGGAATGCTCGGAGAATTTTAGGGCATAACATCCGCCCGTAATTATCTACATTTTCCCCTAAGGCCCATAAGGCTTGTACGCGTCTATTGCATTCTATGTACAGGGCATTTAGATTAGAAGGAGTATCGTCTGAAATTGGTTGTAAGGCTTCGAGATAGTCAAGATGGGCCTGAATTATGCGGTCAGTGTTTCCGTAGCGAGAGATTAATATCCGTTTAGTTTCTTCATAAGCATCAGCCGTTATCGGTATTCCATCAACTAGATTCTTCGGCTCACCCTCCAGATATCCACGGAGATAGACGTGCTTGTCAATGTGAGCGAGAGATTGATTGTTGTCAACAGAAGACTGGAATTGCTCCCAAAAACGTGCCCAATTCTCAATGTCACCTGCGAATTTGTCTAATTTTACGGCAGGTAGCTTCACTGTGTGCGTGACGGGTGTTGGGACTGGAGATCCTGGCGTTGGTTGCATACTCATTCCGGCGACGGATGTTGTCAAACTGGAGAGTGACTTAGATTTATTCTCGGCGTGTGATGCTTTCAGAATCGCTCTCTTCGCGATGTCGATGTATTCCTCACATTTTTCGACATCGGCCTCGTATTCTGCGTCGGTCAAACATTCCTGTATACTATCGTCCAGAACTGTGAGATGATCCAAAGCTTCTTGGAGTCTAATGCGATTATATTCGTATCCTGAGATGTCGCCGACCGTAGCACTATTTATTATCGTCCTGAATTTAGTTATAGTTGCTCGTTCCGTCTTCCGCTTTCTTTTCAAAAACGCTAGTTTACTCTTAACACTCTCGTCTTGCATCTTGAAGAATGGGTGACGAAATAAATAAATAGTACCGTGCCGCGACAAGTGAAGGTGATTGTCTGAAGTCAGCGCATGCGTGAGATCGTCTTGTAGTGTCCGTGATAGCTACGAGGTATTTAGTTTAGGATATACCGCAAGATGGCAGCACTTGCGCGTCTATCATTCGTGAATTCCGTTACGTGGTGTAAAGTAATTATATTACAATTCGTGCACTGTTTAGTCGTAGTAGTATCACTTTTACAATAATATTAAAACTGAAATATCACGTTAGTATGTGGCGCGTGTAGAAGGTCCAGTATCTTCTTACCTCGTAATCCGGCGTGGCGTGGCGCATGTACAAAACGTGATTGCTGTTTGTAGTGATAGCATCACCAGTTTACTTTGTACACAAGTAAAACACAATTGCCCGTATTCTAATGCACATTTCTACGTAATCTAAAGTTTTCGGCACCAATGTTGGGATTCGTATAATGTATAAATCAGTGATCGTGAAACACGGACATCTTACTTAGCAGCCATCTTTTATTACACTAACTTATATCAAAGAGCTTCAAACATAAAGAATAAATACAAGAAATAAACCAAAGTAGAAATACATGAAATAAGCCAAAGATGTCCATCTTCTCAGTCCTCCACAGTGAGGTTATCTTAGACTCAACCACTCAACAGACAGCTCGACTTCACAACTCCCTGGGGCTGCTGGTGGTAGAACGCCTCGCCAATCTCAAGGCCACAGCCACCCTACCCCCACTCCAATATCATAGCACAATGGCTGACCAGGGCCTAGCCCATCCACCCCCCTCCCAAAGCCACTATTCACACCATAATCAAACTCCTACGTAATTTTCCTAAATATAAATGAGTAGGCCTACAGGCCTAACTCAGTAATGCAATGTTTAATTCAAACCAGATATACGTAATTCCCATTTAGATGTTATTGACAACATTGACACAGGATAATTAAATTATTATTAGCAATATTCAGGCATTACTAGTTTATCCATGAAATGTAACTTTGATTAATGGTCTTTATTATGTTTTAGAAGCTGTAGTGGCCTGTTTGCCATCTCTTGATGAATGCAGTACATTTGCATTTGTCTGTTGGTACAGGCTAGAGTAAAATGTGGCTTTTCACCAATGTCTCAGTCTCACTTATGGCTGTGATTATATGGAAGCTCCTGCTTAGTAATGACATTCAGGGCACAGTCAGTGCCTGTGGATATTGTGAAAGGTTCTACTCATAGGGTTAGTACTGCTCTTCTGAATTGGTGAGGAAAGCAATGGCAAACTACCTCACTCCTCACCTTGCCTAGTACGCCTCAATATAGCGCTGCCTTGGTTTTTTGTGGGTATTTACGCACATAACCTAACGGCGGTACTTTTTGAGGATCCAACCAGCCTTCGTGCTGACTACCTAACAGACAGAAGCTGTAGCAACAATCACAAGTAGTAAAAAGTAAAAAAAGCACTTTTTTTTTAATGCCCAGATTTTGGGCGCTTAAAACTGCTTTGGGCAAATGCCCATTTATAGATGTCCTGCCCACTGGGCATTTGCCCGGCCCACATCACTAATCAGACCTCATTTTGTCCTTTTTTCTGCTTTCTCTAAGAGGCCCTAAAGGAGGTAGGGTGTGTGTTGTCCCACCATGCACGGTGCACCTTAGATATCGATACACCCTCAATGATGGAGATAATTGTTGTTTAAAGGGGTGAAATATCTAGGTCATCTACCCTTAGTGGTTTAATTGATGGTGAGAAATTATGATGAAATGAAATCTACAGCTAGGCTTAACTAATTACTGACTTACAACTAACTTATGTACCAGAAGAAGAGAACGGTGATAATAAAAGAAAGAAACGAATAACGGAAATAAATGACGGAAAAGGAATGCCCTCTATCTTCGAAAGGCAGATGACCTTGCTGTTCATCCCATTAAAACAAGAGTCAATCTTCGAAGAATGGGTATTGAGGTACTTGGAAATTACTAGAGCCATTAAAGGCAGATAGAAAAGGGAAAGAGGAGAGCGTCCACCCCGAAGTCAATGCAAAAAGGCGAAAATGGATCTCGCTCTGGAACACATCACGGTCGCCAACTCCCGAGCTCAAAAGCTGAGCTCTTGAAGGTGTAGCCCTATCCAGGGTGCATTACGTGTGGTGGAGCTTCACACACCCTGCCTCCTTCAGGGCCTTGTGTAGAAGGTATTAGATGTTATGAAACTAAAAGAATAGGGCTGACCACTCGAAGAATGAGGGTATCAGAATGGATGATATAAGGGTCAGTTACGGCCGGAAAATGTAGACTTTGGATGCTCTAATGCTATCCGGGTTGGAAGAGAACAAGAGTTGTCTAATGGAGGTCGACACGTAGATGACAGAGGAGAGCCCGGCACAAATGGAAATAAGAACCGCCTCGGCTGGGCTCCAATGGTCTCCAACCCAAGTCCCACTAGGCCTAGTTGTGAACCCTTGTAGTGGGGATACACCCTCAAGGGCTCATGGCTAGTGAGCTTGGGAATTGGCGACCCTGATGGATTCCTGAGCTGGGTCCGGTTTTCTTCTTTTTCCAGTGACTGGGAGCAAATAGTTTTAATACCTTTGTTATTTCTTTAAAAACAGTAGTGCCTATTCCAAACTAAATAAGGAAATCAAGCTACAAAAATATGTGAGAAGAAAAAACACAATAATGAAATCATCTCTGTCATTTACTAAATAAACACCGGGTGAGTTAGCCGTGGTGGTTACGGCATGACTGATGGCAGTCGCTCACATCCGGAAGGCGAGGAGGTTCGAATCCCCCCGCCGGCAACCTTGAAGATGGTCTTCTGTGGTTTCCCATCTTCCTTCCAGGCAAATGCCGGGGTTGGTCCCTAACTATAGGCCACAGCCGCTACCTTCCAACTCCTCGTCCTTACATTCCAACTTCCTTCCTTCCCTCCCCAATGGTACTTGTAGCTCACCCATTGGGTGTCCGTCTCAAAGCAGCTACAAAACTGGCGAGCCAAACATGTCCTC
Organism: Meconema thalassinum; assembly: GCA_946902985.2. Taxonomy (NCBI): domain Eukaryota; kingdom Metazoa; phylum Arthropoda; class Insecta; order Orthoptera; family Tettigoniidae; genus Meconema; species Meconema thalassinum. The sequence continues at coordinate 52,295 of CAMPQE020000297.1, read as the reverse complement.
GGACACTCCCGGCACTAAAAGCCATACGCTTAAAAAAAAAAACTAAATAAACATCACAAAAACGGGTTACATCTTAAACGGTTGAGTCCCCCCTCGGTAAAATTCACGAGCCGCCACTGATTAGGAGTTCTGACTCATTGGATACCTCTAACTTGACATGGGTAACAGGTTGCATGGCTAAATCCAAGTGTAGACACAAGCGAATAGTGGTCTAGTTCTGCATGTAACAAGGAAAAATAAGCCATATTTTAATCCTCAATAAGTCCCAAATGCCACACAAATGAATTGGGCAACTATCACCATCATTTTCAGTGATACTAATTCATTATATTTTAGCATTTTTGAACCAAAGCCTGCTCCCCTGGATGAGATGCCTCCCTTGTTAAATTATTTCTGGTATTCGCTCTCTGTATCAGGAAGTGTACAGTATAGAAATCAAACCACAGTTATTAGAGTAGAAGAACTTGAAAGAGAGGCAGCTATATAGAGCCGAGAGGTGCTTGACGAGGGAGTAATTCATTGCCCATATTTCTCAAGCTGTTAATTGAAGAAGTTTACTTAGTTCTACATGGATTAGGCTATTTTCCTGTTCTGAAAATTTTCTTACCATCACTTCATGGGTTGACCAATTACTAGTCTTCCAATAGATTGGTATTCAAGGGCCTGCTGAGCCCAAAATAGCAGGATCGAATCCCGCTGCAGCCAGTTGGCATTTGAGGGTGTGCAAATGTGAGGGAGCCGTGTCAGTAGATTTACTGGCACATTAAAGATCCCCTTTGGGGCAAAATTCCGGCAACCCGGAGTCTCTAAAAGCCGCAGTATTTAAAAGGGATGTAAAACCAATGACATAATTATTATTATTATTATGTATTCGAGGGCAAGCTTCGGGATTCTATAGTCATCAATCTTTAGAACATGGCTTATTCAATTTCTTCTATTTTGGGAAATTCTATCATTTAATGAAAATATATTTAATTGCTGCCTTATTTCTTCATTAAGTTTTCTATCTATTAAGGACTATCTTTTTACCGTTCACAGGGACTTAATTTCCAATGATTGTATTTTGTTTCATCCACATCTCGCTTCCATAGTTGGCACAGCCATAGTCTTATAGTATTTAAGTCAAGTCTCTTCTCGTGTTTGTCGAATTGTTCCATACATGTACTGAAATCGATGAAGCTTTTTTTTTTCACTTTGTCATCATTAAAAGATAAATCACAACCAAGATAAGTGAATCTTGAGACATGCTGTGTTGGTTGATCGTCAATTACTATCTTAGCATTGATAGGGTATTTCATTTGCCATGCTACAACTCTTGTTTTTGTTGCAGAAATCTGAAATTTGTAACTTTTACAAATGGTATTTAACATAAGTATTAATATCTGAAGTTAGTTTTCATCATCCTGCAGGATAAATTGATCATCTGCATTTATGTTTGTTTTATTACTCAACATTATTCCAGGGTGAACATTTCTCTTTTGTTTCCTAATTATTTCATCTACATAATATGTAGATCCTATTAAAAGCCTTTGTTATCAATGAAGGCAACATAAGAATTTAAATTTTCATCTCCAATATCTGTTTTTAGGCTAAATATATTATTTGTGAAAGATCTGCCTTTTCTAAATCCACATTGTTCTTCCAACAAAAGTGAGTGCTATAATATTGATCCTATTTTTACTATTTTAGCATAAAATTTATACTCGACAAAGACTTATCCCTCAATAGTTAGGCTTTATTACATGGCCTTTTATCTCACTTCTATATTGAAATTACTTTAGCTTTCCTCTATTCTTCGGGTATAGTTTTCCTTTCCCAACAAAGGTTAATTGAATGAAGGCATCTGAATTTTAGAATCATTTCACCATATTTTAAACAGCTCCAAGTTAATTTTATCTAATTAAATTGGGGAGATGTTTGGAGCAGGAGTAAAAGTTCAAGTTCAAGGTGATCTGATTAGAAAGATTTTCTATTAACACAGTCATCCTCGGCGTCACTGGAAGTTTTGAATTGGTTTCTGAATTATAAGAGCACAGTTTTGAAGAAAGTATTCATGTTGAATGTTAGTTTACATAAAACAAAACCAATGGAATGTTGCCAGAGGAAATCTGAAAACTCTATTGACATCAAAATGACAGGATAAAAGTTAAAGAATATAGGAGAATTTTGCTTCTCAGGAAAAAAAAAAAAATTACATTTGAGAACATACGGAATGTTCAGGGGATAAGTACATCCAGTACTAGGTGTTCCTAGACTTGTTTATGATGTTCCCTACCGTTTCAATATGTGTTAAATTTTTCATACTCCGGAAATGGTCCTTTCATTCATTATATCTAGACACCCATATATTGGATTCTTATGATATATATACAGTTTTCATTTTGCAAGAGTGATACTATAAATTATACGGTACAATTTTTCATCAGGACTGACTGGAGTGATGCTGTATGTCGTGATGGTGGTTATTTTTGTGTTTGCTCACCCTATCATTCGCAAGAAGGCGTATAAATTCTTCTGGTCAACTCACCAACTATACGTGGCACTCTACGTGTTATCTTTGGTGCATGGACTGGCACGACTTACAGGAGCCCCTCGGTTCTGGCTCTTCTTCATAGGACCTGGTATTGTGTATGCACTAGATAAGGTAAGGATCACATGCTATATTCTATTAATCATCATCATCATCATCATCATCATCTTGCACAGTTTCCAGCCACTGGTCGTGTCTGTTTTTCTTCAAAGCGAAGGGTGTTATCCCCTACTAGCTTGCTGGGCCTATCATAGCTTCACCAGAGCCCCATTAGCAGTCACTTTTCAGGGTTCCTGTAGGACCTTCACAGCTACCGTAGCGGTTCCAGCGCACATGCAGTCCCCACTGTACTTCGCCCTCATGGGCAGTCCCCTACTTCATGCCATTGCCCGTCTCCCACAACATGGACGAGGGGCACGACTTACAGGAGACTCTTATATTCAATTAATTGATATTGTAACTTTCAGTTGGCCAACAAAAAAATAATTCCAATTACTGGAATATTGGAAAATACATGCGATTAAGATTAGTTTTCTCCTTTTCCAATAGTCCATAACAAAATATATCTTAATCACATGTAATTTATTTCAGGTTATTTTTTCACATATTCCAGTAATTGGCATTAATTTGTGTTGACAGACTTGAAAGTTACAATATCAATTGTTAAGGGGAGATGTTCAGTAAAGAACATATAGCCTACTTTCTCCTTAATGCAAGGGTATTGTTATAACTCTTTGTCCTTTTCAAGGAGTATAATTGAATGTTGGTTGTAGTAGCTTGTTGAAATACAATGTGTTATACGGATATAAAACATGAATATGAGGTGCCCTTTGCTACTTCTTCCGGTGTACCAAATTTCGTTCAATTCGGTTTTACCGTGTTTGAATCGATTTTCACACATACATGGCCGGTATCTGCAAACTATTGGGCTGATGACTTTGTAGATCAGTCAAAAGATGCTTCCCCACAAGAAGGTATGTTGTTGCAAAATTTGGTAGAGATCAAATAATTAGGTTGGTCGTAATTTGATTTAAGCTTTTAACATTTGGGTGGCCGCCATTCCGTTTCCGTCAAGATGGCGGCGATATAAAACATGACCCTGAGGTGCCCTTTGCTACTGCTTCCGGTGTACCAAATTTCGTTCAATTCGGTTTCACAGTGTTCGAATTGATAGGGGGGGACAGACATTGAGTACACACACACTCGCACACAGACACAACACAATTTTTCACCCTGTGTTGATCTCATAAGTCTACTTTTCATTTTTTACAAAAATCGAAAGTAGGCTAAAAAAGGCAACACTGAAAATGGCTTCAAAGCTATCTTTATGTTCAATTAAATCTTCTGTAGCCATGAGAGGAATGCTGACCAGGTAGTTGCTTGTGTAACATGTCAAACTGGTACTTCTTCAGGATACCATAATGCAATATGCCTTAGTTCAAGATTTCAAAACCAGAACATAGTAATTTCCTGTTGGTATTATCAACAGTTCCACAACATAGCCGTGCTCATTAAATCGTGCACCATAGCTGCCAGGGCAGCTGCAGCAAGTCTGGAGATTGGAGGTTCGAATCCCGGTGCAGTCAGTGGCTATCCCGAGTTTGGTTTTCCCCACTCTCCCTCCAGTCCAATGCCGGAATGGCGAGTATAATCCACTGTCATCAGCCTTAGGAGCACCCAGGTCAATGACTATAACTAACCTACTTTTTATTACACCTACAGCACAAACCAATCGGCTAGCTTTATCTAATGACATGTATTTCTAGGGACTCGCTGTGTGGCGCAGTGGTAACGAATAATCAGGGAAACATGATATTTGAGGAGGATGCATCGTGTGGTTATTCTCACAAACCAAGACCTCGGGCAAACAGCCTTGTAGGGTACTATCTCACCCTTACGACCGTTTGCAAGCTTATATGGATTTTTTCTATGCTGTGGCAGGTGAATTAAATGGCCTACAGTAGTAATGAGAATGTTCCAGAACCAATAATATACACCACTTTGTAAAGTCATTCTAGCCTCAGATACTTTCCACATTCTTAAAATTAATTTTAGAAGTAGTTAAAACTTCAGTCAATTGATAAGGTGTAAGGCTATTTATTTTATTATTTTTTTATTTTAAGGACACATGACACATTTTTACAACGAACACAGATATGCAACAAAACGGGGTAGACACTCGGCAGTTGGCGAACACAGTTAAGAAAAATAATAAATTCGCCAATTTAAGGCGAGATGAAGACTTTTACACAAGTTAAAATGTAAGGCTTTAGACATCAGGGAATCGATCAAAATGCAGTACATTTGCATAGAATAATAACCCGTCAAATTTAAATGACAGCATGTACTCGGAAGGATCACCTCTTTTTTTTTTTCTTATTAGAAACATGACAGCAAGAAGTTATGTTTCTTTGTACTAGTGGGTATAGTTGGGAAGAAGGAATAAGGAAAATGTCATTTGCATTTTTTCCCAACCTACCAAGATCTAAACTATGCGGTGTTACGGAGTCCATGTGCTGATTGAGACTAGCTAATGGATTATTTCAGATGACCACAGGACAGTCTTACTAAGACAGGGATTTGCTTCTTTGGTAAAGGGTAGTTGTTGTTTGAGTCTTCAGTCTTTTGACTGGTTTGATGCAGCTCTCCATGCCTCCCTGTCCTGAGCTAATCGTTTCATCTCTACATAGCTACCACACCCTACATCCGAGACAATCTGTTTAACATATTCTAACCTTGGTCTACCCCTACAGTTCTTGTCCTCGACCCTTCCTTCCATAACTAAGCTTGCTATTCCTGGGTGTCTTAGTATGTGTCCTACCAACCTATCTCTTCTCTTCATTAGCAGTCGCCAGAAACATCTCTCCTCTCCCACTCGCCTTAATACCTCTTCGTTTGTAACCCTATCTACCCATCTGATCTTCATCATTCTCCTGTAACACCACATTTCAAATGCTTCAATTCTCCTCTTTTCTGCTGCACCAATAGTCCAAGTTTCACTTCCATAGAGCGCCACGCTCCAGACAAAGGCTTTCAAAAATGACTTCCTAATACCTAAATCTATATTCGATGTCAACAGATTCCTTTTTTGTAGGAAGGCTTTCCTTGCCTGAGCCAACCTACTTTTTATATCCTCTTTGCTTCGTCCATCACTGGTTATTCTGCTTCCTAAGTAACAGAATTCTCCAACTTCCTTCAGCTTTTCACCTGCCAATTTGATCTCCATAGAAGTTTCTGATTTATTTCGGCTGCATTCCAGTATTTTTGTTTTACATTTATTAATTTTCATCATGTATTCATTCTGTAAGACGGAGTCCATACCATTCAAAAACTGATTCAAATCCTCAGGCGTGTCAGCCAAGATGACGATGTCATCAGCAAATCTCAGAGTTGAAATTATTTCTCCTTGAATCTTCACTCCCACTTTAAATTTTTCTCCAATTTCCTTCATTGCTTGTTCAATGTAAAGATTGAAAAGTATGGGTGATAAGTTGCAGCCTTGCCTTACACCTTTCTGAATACCAGCTTCTCTCTCATGTCCTTCAGCTCGAATGACTACTGTCTGGTTTCTGTATAGATTGTATATCACCCTCCTATCCCTGTACTTTATTCCAATAGATTTCAAAATGTCAAACAATTTAGTCCAATCAACGTTATCAAAAGCCTTTTCTAAGTCTACAAATGCCATGAACGTTCTCTTATCTTTCCTTATTCTACCTTCCAAAATCAGCCTAAGACTTAGTACAGCTTCCCTTGTTCCTACATTTCTCCTGAAACCAAACTGGTCTTCACCCAACTCCGTTTCTATCTGGCTTTCAATCCTCTTGTAAATTATTCTAGACAGGATCTTTGAAGCATGAGTAATCAAGCTGATTGTACGGTAATCTTCACATCTGTCAGCTCCCACTTTCTTTGGTATAGGGATGATAACATTCTTCTTGAAATCAGGGGGTACCTCACCTGTCTCATAAATCCTACACACCAAGTGAAATAACCTGATCAGACCTTCATCTCCTATGCAGCGTAGCAACTCAATCGGTATATCATCTATGCCTGGTGCTTTGTTCCTGCCTAAGTCCTCTAATGCTCTGTCAAATTCTGATCTCAATATTAAATCTCCTTTTGCATCCTCATCAATTTCCTCCTCCCTTTCCATTACATGATTCTCAATCTCATGTCCCTTATACAAGCACTCTATGTAAGCTTTCCATTTCTCAACCTTTTCTTCCCTATCTGTTAGAGGCTTTCCATTTGTGTCCTTAATATTACAGCACTTAGTCTTCTTTTCCCCAAAAGTATTCTTAATCCTTCGATAAGCTGTGTCTACTTTTCCTAATTTCAGACAATTTTCTATACCTGCACATTTCTCTTTCAACCGTTCTTCTTTCGCTTCCTTGCACTTCTTGTTAACCTCATTTCTCAGACGTCTGTATTCTGCTTTCCCCTTTTCATCTCTTAGATTCTTGTGTTTCCGCCTTTCATCCATCAATTCTAGTATATCCTGAGTGATCCACGGTTTTCTACCTATTCTTTCTTTCCTACCAATGTTTTCTTCTGCGGATTTTGTTATTTCATTCTTCAAAAGTGCCCATTCGTCTGCAATTGAAGTCCGTTTAGGATTTTTCATTAGTTCTTCCGTTATACTCTTCTTGAATCTTTCGTTTACATCCTTTACTTTCAGTCCGTCTATTGCCCACCTTTTTGGCTTTTGACTTTTCTTCAGTTTCTTCAACTTTAATCTGCATTTCATTACAACCAGATTGTGGTCAGAGTTTATGTCAGCACCAGGATATGTTTTACAATCCAAAATCTGGTTTCGAAACCTCTGCTTGACCATAATGAAGTCGATTTGGTAACGCCCTGTATCTCCTGGTCTCATCCATGTGTATATTCTTCTATTGTGGTTATTGAATAAGGTGTTAGCTATGACCAACTCATGTTCGGTGCAGAATTCCATCAGCCTGCTTCCTCGATCATTCCTTTCACCTAATCCGAAATCTCCTACTATCTTCCCTTCTCTCCCTTTTCCTACCACAGCATTCCAATCTCCCATTACTATAACATTTTCATCACCTTTGATATACCTCAGAATGTCATCTATTTCTTCGTAGACCTTTTCAACATCTTCATCATCAGCTTGACTGGTAGGCATATAGACTTGTACCACTGTGGTGCAGGTAGGTTTAGTATTGATTTTTGCTACAATAATCCGTTCACTGTATTGCTCATAATATTCCACCCGCTGTCCAAGTTTCCTACTCAATATGAGACCAACTCCTGCTTGGCCATTGTTTGATTTAGTGCTAATGACCCTATAGTCTCCTGACCAAAAGTCCTGTTCTTCCTGCCAGCGCATTTCACTAATCCCAACCAAATCCAACCTCAACCTATCCATTTCCCGTTCTAAGTTTTCTAACTTTCCACTTCCTAGCAGACTTCTAACATTCCACGCTCCGATCCGTAGAATGTCAGATTTCCTCTTTGTCACTTCTGTGATGTTAACCCCCTCTCGAGTAGTCCCCACCCGGAGATCCGGTAAAGGGTAGATGACCTTGCTATTCTGTCCCTTAAATCAATTTAAAATTAAACTTCCTTCTTAGAATTCTATCTTAGATCTTTAGATTTGCTTTAACATAGAATAGATGATTCTTATCTCTTTCTTTCCATTGGCACTATTGTTTAATGTAACCTTGAATCTGGTATTTCATTCTTATATAATCTGAAAACTTTTCAAGAGAGACATGTTTTTATAAAAGCTACCGGTACTCAAATTCAAATAACTCAGATTATTATTTATACATACAGTACTGGTATAGGCCTAGATTTCACTTAAGCCTACACCAAAAGTGGTTGTCTGAGCAGCCTGTACACATTCCACAATTTCAGAAAGTATCATCAGATCCTTCAACACATTAATAGTAGAAACAATGGTTTAGGTTGTAGTCATAGCTTTTTACCATCATCACAACAGAGTACTTATAATTCATTTCTGTATATTAATTTACAATTCTACAGTAGCTTAGGGCCTAATCTTAAGTGTATCCCAGCAATAGTAGATAGATTAGTTCGGGGGATGAAGACTGTTTCTTGGTGATGGCATAGTCATTTCTAAGGTTTGCATCATTAAAATAAATAGTTCTTTTTTCGGGTGCTAAATGCTTTAATATTCATCCGTAATAATTACCACACTTAAACATTTTTCTGACTGGTTTTCTTGTAATTTAATTTTAGAGGGCAGAGACTGTCTTTGGGTGTTACTGTAGGTTTGGTAGTGTTTTGTAGACTTATTTGTCTTGTGGATTTGGATCTGATGATGCTCGCTTGCCGAACAAAACATGTCATCCATTAGTTTTATTCTTCTTCATCTTCAGTAGTCCAAGGGTTGAGTCATATAAGTTATGGCAACTTTTTTTTTTTCCTCGTGAACAGGAGCCAAAACGGAAAAATCTACGATATGCATTAGGAAATATAGGGCATGTACGTATGCATAGTGCCTGAAGATAAATTTTGACGTCAGGAGGTGCTCGTAGGTAAGTGACAAAACACAGGCCATTGGTAAACATTGTTTCATTATGGTATAGACAGCAAATACACAAGACTACATACAAAGGACAGGTCTCCACTGGTTACAGACCTTCGAAATAATCACCCAAGGTGTCTACTGCGAGTTGCCAGCGTGTATCGCTAACGTGTAACACCTCCCTCGGAAATGCTGTTACGATGCCTTCTTTGTTAGTGGATTCTTGACTTTGGAGATTAGATCATAGTCACATGGGCTCAGATCAGGTGAATAAGGTCGGTGTGGAAGAACACTGGACGGCCTGGGTGAGACAAATCGGCAATTGATACTCTATCCCATTTGAACGTCTCCACCCACCTTGTCACTGTTCTATAGTGCATGGCATGCACACCTAATGCTTCCCGCAGCTCTGCATGGCATTGGCGTGCATTTCTGCCGTGGAGAACTGCGATTTTAATATACGATCGTTGCTCCTGCTTCTTGACTTCCATTGTGTGACGCTCTCACTTACACACTGAACTTGGGGGCATGCTCAGACCCACACTGTTGTTTACATACACCATCTAGTGGCATCCTACGCAAGTACATACCGTACGTTTCCAATGCATATCGTAGATTTTCCGTGTTGTCTCCTGTTCGCGAGAAAATAAATAGTTGCCATGACTTATGACTCGACCTCCATATATATATATATATATATACTCTTAATCACATGTAATTTATTTCAGGGTATTTTTCACTTATTCCAGTTAATGGGGATTATTTTTTGTTGACGACTGAGAGTTACAATATTAATTGTCAATAAGGAAACACTGAAAAATGGCTTCAAAGCTGTCTTTATTTATGTGCGTGCATTTGCAAAGGGACCACATGTCGGGTATTGAGATAAAGGTACTGTCGTGTTTTATAATATGTAACTGATATTATGTAATTGAATTGAATGCCTCCGAAGGAAATTAAGGCCTTAAATTAGCACTTAATGTTACAGCATAAGATTTCATAACTTTTCAGTAGAGCTGTTTAAAAATTTGGTTACTTCATGACACAAATAACTCCGTACTAAACTATTTGGAAGTTATGCTGGAGTTTACATTTTCATGTTCACCGGTATTCTGATGTAGATAAAGATATTTGAGCCTATTTTCAATTATGATAAAATAGGCTTATGAGATCACCTTTTGTCCCTTAGTAAAATCTAAACGGAAGGAGCGATTTCAATGAAACTCGGTAAGGTCATTGTCTGACCCCGACCGTGCTCTTCAAATTTTATTACGTCTCACCAATCCAACATGGCGGCTGTCCGAAATATTTCACAGTCATTCTATATCTCCGAAACTATTTCTGATATCACCCTGAAATTTTGTATGGTGATAAGAGGACATTACTAGAAATTATAAGAAATGGGACTTATCATAAGCTATACGTGTGGAATTTTTGTAGGTTTCGTTACCATGACAACTCCAGCTCACGTGTTGCTGCTTATTTTAGGGGCTGCGACATCGTGGTCATAAAGCCCTATGTAGTTGGTTGTACTTTGCACGGTGAAATCTACCTCCGCCTTCCGGTGTGCCGAAAGGAATTTCTGATGACTTGCGGAAGATCACAGAAGACAACTAATTGCAACTGCCTTTAAAAGTGCCAGCTAGGGTTTATTTATCATAAGATAAGATTCCCAAGTTCTCTTATCTTATGTTTGCACAGCTGTGAGCGCGAAAGAATACGTGTGGATACACGATGCGAAAAGTAGTCCCTTTTCTTAGTAATAAATGAACGTCCTGTTTTAGCAGTGATTATTGTCAAAGGGCTTTTAAATTCACGCATTGAGTAGATGACCGTCGAAGCAATACATAGGCATCAAAAACGAAAATTCGACATTTTACTCCCTTCAGTGGTTTTTTACAATTACTTCGTGAACTGTTGACCGAGAAGTGGTCCCTTTTCTTATTCATGCACACATTTAGGAATCTATGTTGTCGATTACCAATTTAAATATTATTTCTATGAATTTGTTTCCCCTTAAATTTTATCTAAGGATAGGCTATATTTCACAGTTGTTAAATGTGAGAATGAACAAAGTATCCCTGAAAAGAATTAACCTTTTATTCAGTCAACATTTCTTGTATTTTATCTTTGAACTTTCGATATTGCTACTCATGAATTTTGACTACCTGCCAGGTTATGCAACTACGTAAAAGGTCATGGGGTCAATCTATTTCCAGACTCTTAACATGCGAGTGGGTCATCTTTGAAATGGTTTTCTGTAGTTTCCTGTGTTCAACTTGAGGTAAATGCTGGGATAGTACCTTCTAATAGGCCATGCCCACTTCCTTCCAACTCGACTCGTGAGGTTGGCACTTGGGAGGGCTTCTAGTCATTAGAAGCCATTGTCTTTTAGAAACTCATTTAACCTCATTCCTAACCCCATAGGTACACGTAAGTATACTTTAGTGGTGTATATACTAGTATTAAATGACCTTGAGGCAATAGCCACCACGTTCCCATTTATAATGAGCAAGTTTCAAAAATATTTAATTTGTCTTTCAATTACTTCCTTAGAATCTTCGTAAGTTTTTGTACCTGAATTACTTGATTGTGTGTTCATTGGTCTTCTCCTGGGATTTGGACTTTTCTCTCAGAATTTGTAGATTTACTGACAAATGTCAAATAATCATGGCTGGGTGTCGAAAGTAGCCTTTTCTCTAGTGTTCCTTAAAATATTTTTGAGCAATTTCTTAATATAAGGTAGTCAACCCAAATTAAGCTGTCATGCAATGCCCTTTACAAACTGAAAACATCTTTGTTTCAAACAAAATCTTGTTTGAAGTTAAATTTTATTTGATTTATTGACAGTCGTGGTGATATCAATACTAGGTTATTTGTTTTGCTGGTGATAGTGCACCAAGGGCAATGTACAGAGAGGTTAGTTTGGATGTATCGGAGACCCTCGCTATCCCGCTCGCCCTCGGCGCAAGCCTGTCTCCCGCCAGGCACTTTGCCGTCATGCAGCGCCCACGCGGCACTGAGTCATTGAGTATAGGAATTTGTACTTACCTAGTTCACAGCTGGTGCTGAAAATGTTTGCCATTCACTGCTACACATCGCTGGCACCTTTCTATGAAACTGGAATGTACTCTCTGAAGTTCCTCAGCACCGATTGACTGTATTTCAGCTGTAATATAGTCGTTAAGCTCATTTATAGTGGAGGGTTTCTCGCATACTCTATTTTTAAGCGTCCCCCACAAATAAGTCTCATGGTGATAAGTCTGGGCTTCGCGGGGGCCACACGTTCCGACTTATAATCCTAGTACCAAAAACGCGACGCAATTCTGTCATGGATGCTTCGAAAGTGTGAGCAGTGGCAGAATCTTGTTGAAAATAAGTTGACAATCGCTCTCCGTAAGTCAGTTCGTCAAAAAATTGGTCAAGGATCACATTGAAGTACAAATTTAAGCACAAATTCCTATACCCAATGAGTCAATGCCGCGCGAGCGCCGCATGACAGCAAAGTGCCTGGCGGGTGACAGGCTCGCGCCGTGGGCGAGCGGGCTAGCGAGGGTCTCCGATACATCCAAACTAACCTCTCTGTACGATGTGTGATAATTTTATTCCAACACTGTGCCTGCTGCAAGCAAATGGATCACATGATTGACATGAACAACCTTGAAGAGTCTCAACAATTAAAAGTTTCTTTTCAGTCGGTCAACACAATAGCTTGGGCAGGGAGTAACAAATATTTTTATCACCCTACTACCTGAGAGAAATGTAACATGAATTATTAATATACAGTACTTATTTAGACACTTCTCTAATAAACTATAATCGTGTTGGAAGCCACTTTTCAGTGTTGCCTTAGTAATCAAAATTGATGCTTTTCAGTCGATCAACATTATTGTACCCAATTGTAATTGCTGTTTCCCTAAACCTGAAAAAAATTTACACGAGATTAATCTCATTCTTACATAATCTATCTTACAATCGTGAAATAATACAGTAGTTTATAAATTACAATAAAATAAAATGTGGGATATATGGCTTTGGATGTTTTGAAAAGCATTAATTTTGACTAACAATTCCAATTAAATTCCCCTTATTTATTAGAGAAGTGTTCAAAAGTGTATAAATAATTAATGCAACATTTTTTCTTACAGGTTATTATAGAATTAGGCAACACTGAAAAATGGCTTCTAATATTTCAATACAAGGTCACAATGTGCTATCTTCATTCAGTTCTGTGTTGTTCAAATGTGTGTCCAAATTTTTAGTATCATTTTAATCTACATTTGAAATTTGTATGTAATGTCCTTTTAGCCACAATAATGCTCAACAATGGGTAAAAACATAATGTACGGTATTCAGTTGTCCATTCTTGATTTGAACTTGTAACTTTTCCTAGGTGGTGAGTTTACGCACAAAGTATATGGCTTTGGATGTCGTTGAAACAGAATTGCTGCCATCAGATGTAATAAAACTGAAGTTTTATCGACCACCTAATTTCAAGTACTTATCTGGTCAATGGGTCAGACTGTCTTGTACAGCGTTCCGCACAGAGGAGTTCCACTCTTTCACTTTGACGTCATCACCGCACGAGAACTTTTTGTCGTGCCACATCAAGGCTCAAGGACCTTGGACATGGAAACTGCGAAACTATTTCGATCCATGCAATTACAACCCTGAGCTAGATCAACCTAAGGTATGATTTTTTCTTGGTGTGTCTGTAATACTCAGTACAATGGTTTCATTTCTTAATAATATTGTGAGGTTTGTATATATCACTTCAAATGTCTAGCACTGTATACTCGAATTTTTTGTAGTTTTTCTAGGATGTAGAGAGGGGGTCTGACTGCAGATATGCACACTTCAATGTATGGGGGTTCCCTACATGTAAAGAAAATCAACCTTAAATTCTCTTACAACTCTTCTATTTCATTCTTGATTTTTAACCTCTAACACTGTTTTCAAATCAGCTGATACTCTCACCTCAAGGTGTAGCGACTAGCATTCTCGGCTGTGGCCCCCGAGGTTCGGGTTCGATTTCCGGATCTGCCAAAAAATGTAATTCTGGTCTTAGGGGCCGGAATGGGTACACTCATCCTTGTGAGGCAAAACTGAGAAGAGGTGGGTTTGATTCCCACCTCAGCCATCCTTGAAGTGGTCTTCTGTGGTTTCCCACTTCTACTCCAGGCAAATGCTGGGATGGTTCCCAAAGTAAGACCTTGGCCACCTCCTTCCCAATCCTCACCTGAATTACAAATACACACACTAATACAGCCATCACAATAACATGGGTTATCAGACTAAATTACTTACACATGCTCAAGTACACTGAGCTAAATAACAGTCTTGTCCAAGCCCCTCAAATGAACCAAGTTCTTTCTTTCTTTCTTTCTTTCTTTCTTTCTTTCTTTCTTTACAATGAGAAAATCTCGTGTTGTGTGATCGCAAATAAGAATGGAGAGACGTTCGTAAGGATGAGTTTATGTACCTTAAGTTTTGTAAATGTATATATTTCAGTTTTGTTCATAAATAAAGATTCCTATCTTGTTACATTCTTAACAAAATATCTCTATTTGGAAAACTCATACAGAATCCGAGCACTAATGAACCCAAACTACGCTTTCTACAGTTTTTCATTCAAACACTAAAAATAAACGCCCCCTCCTTGTTGTCATATTCCTTCTTGTAACTAAAGGTTTTTACGTCATTATATCCTGAAATCCAATTATTGCATGCTTCATGGAATTTACAGAAGCCCGCCAACTTAACAGGTGAATATCTGTATATGTCTCTGAATGGACCGAAATGGAAAAAAATATTGAAGTACTTCCGAACATAACAATGACACCAATGGCAAACTAAGCATCTAAGGTGGGCTTAATGAGGTACTGTGCATTGCCCAAACTTGTGATTTCTTAAGGAAAAACTATTGAGGGTCAAATTAGCTCACTGCCTTATGTATATTGTTCTTGCTGGTCTCCAACTTTATCACAAGTTAAATTAAAACAGAGCTATTTGAAAGGAGGACATCTTTAATTCACAAAGAACAAGGTACACAAAGAAAACATCTGAATGTCAAAGAATCAAAACTCAAAGACCAAACACTTCAAACATCACATCCTCCCACCTAAGCTAACTGAAATGGTATGAAGTTGGCTTACAATATGCACAAAAACAGAAACAATTAACTTACCAAAGCAACTAGAAACACATGGAAATTACGACATTTTAAACAAGAATCAAATAACAACTGTACACACTGCAGTAAAGCAAACACAAACTTCAAGATCTCAGTCCAAGTATCTTTTAGGTAACACAACTGTTCTTCCACTTCGTGTCACAGTTATATTGGCACCATCCTTTTTGGAAGTTGGTGGTGTCTTCACTTTCACTTGTAGCAGTTCCTCAATAGGCATAACACTTTCACTTTTAGCCTCAAGTATGGGGTAGATCCTCTGAATGGGTCGAAGTTGCTCTCCAGAGGCCGTTTTCAATTTGACAAGTCGAACTGTGCCCTCTTGATCTGGTAACAAGTCACTCGCAGTAGCCAGAGGCCAGTCTAACCGTTTATCACTGTCATTCCCAACGAGAACCAAGTCACCAATATTAACATTAGGGAACTCTTTACCTTTGCTTCTCTGTACGAGCTGACCAAGGTACTCCTTACGGAAACGTCTCCGCAAATCTTCCTTAATTTTGGCACGATACTTCAGTCTTTGTTCCAGATTAGTCGACTCGATCACATCACACTCGGGCATTCCTGCTTGCCTGATGTCTTGAATGAACATTGCTGGAGTAATAGGTGTGGGTTGTAGGCCATCTGAATCCAATTGGTAGGTGAGTGGACGAGATTTCAGGGCACACTCGCAATCACACAGCACAGTTTCCATCTCTGGATAAGACAGAGATGATCGACGGAGCACCTTCCTCAGCAACTGTTTAGTTAAGCCAATTATTCTCTCCCACCAACCACCCCACCAGGCAGCTGTAGGAGGATTAAATTTCCAGTCTATTCTTTCCACTGAACAATACTCCAACACTTTGTCCCAATCAATTTTCCAAAATGCATTTTTGGCACCTGTGAAATTAGTCCCATTGTCACTAAAAATTCTAACAGGTCGACCTCTCCGGGCAACAAATCGTCTTAAAGCTTGCAGAAAACTGTCAGTTGATAAGGACAAAACGAGTTCCAAATGCACTGCCCTTACTACACCACAAGTAAAGAGACATACCCAAGCTTTTTGATTGTTCTTGAGATAAATAGGCCCTGCCATATCTACGCCTGTAATTTCAGAAGCTGCTGCTTCTCGTATTCTGTCAACAGGTAAAGGGGCTGCCGGTGCATCCAGCCTTTTGGAGTTTTGCCTCCTACAAACGATGCACATAGACACAACGGAACGAATAGTCTTTCTCCCACCCATTACCCAATATTTCTCTCTGAGAATTGCAAGAAGGCCTTGGACTCCCACGTGACATTGTTTCTCATGAATTTGTCGAATCAGACGTTGTACAACAGGATGACTTTTGGGTAAGATCACAGGAAAACGGAAGTCCATTGAATCAGGGCGATAGGATACTTTAGTCTTCAAGCGTAAAAGCCCACTTAGATCCTCAAAAGGTTGTAAAGCCGAGATGCACTTATCCACAACACTTGAGAAACACTCACGTTGAACATATTTCCAAATTCTCACTTCAGCTTGCATTATTTCATCCACAGATAGGGAACCTTGTTTCCTGACAAAATGTTGCGACTGAGAAGCTTTGCAATTGTGAATGAACCTATACATCCATGCGTTCATTCGAACCAATTTTTCGAATTGTGAAAAGTACTTAAAATGCCAGTCTGAACTAAGATTCTCAGAGACATTAGACATGGAAACCACAGTTTTTCTTCTTTCCTTAGAAATAATTTCTTCATCATAATTTACATCCAGGGACAACAACCAACGATCAGGTGATCCGCGAAGCCATTTTGGACCCTCCCACCAAGAAGACTGTAAGAGCTTGTTCCCTGAACACCCTCTTGAAGGTAAGTCTGCTGGGTTTAAGGTGCCAGGTACAAAACGCCATTCTTCGACTTTTGTCAGTTTTCTTATTTCCATGGTGCGATTCCAAACAAAAGGAGCCCACTGGTCTTCTCTTCGTATCCAGGCTAAGGTTGTCGACGAGTCACTCACAGATTGACAATCCTCCGGAAAGCTTTCCCTCACAGAGCGGTGAATTCTAGCACCAATAGTAGCCGCTAGTAACTCTAATCGAGGTATAGTCATCCTTTTTGTAGGTGCCAATCGAACTTTGGCCTGGATCAACTGGACGTTCACACCAAATTCCGTCTCTACTCGAAGAAACACAACAGCGGCATATGCTACCTCACTTGCATCACAGAATGTGTGCAAAGACCATTTGTGAACATTGCTTGATCCTGGTAACCACCTAAGAATCTTGATTTGCAAAATACTAGGCAATTCTTCCAGCCATCGTAAGAACTTTGTGTGGATTTGGCTAGGTACCTCTTCATCCCAGCTCAGTTTAAGTTCCCACACTGTCCTCAGTAAAATTTTCAGAAACAATGTAGCTGGACAGGTAAAGCCAATTGGATCAAAGACCCTGTGTGCGAACGACGGGCTAATCCGCTTAGTCACCTTAGTAACACAAACATTTAAGCTACCAGGGCTAATACTCAAGGATTCATTTCTTCTGTCCCATATGAGGCCAAGGACATTAGAAAGTTTTGTTTCTGGAGCACAGAAAGGATCAGAAAATTCCCATCCCCTAAGATCAAATTTACATTCACTCATTAGGGCTGTAGCTTCATTGACAAGTCGTTTTAGTTCCATCTCATCATCCACTGAGCTAAGAAGGTTGTCCACATAAAAGCCATCAAGTAATGTCTGAATTGTAGTTTGTGAGTATTGTGATCCTCCCTCTTCACACCTTGCAAGTGCCGTCAACAAGTGATTGCGTATTACCGCCCCAAGTAAAAAGGGACTTGGCGCTACTCCAAACACAACCCTTTTGTGTCTAAATATTACAAGATTGCCATCTTTGTCTCGCCACAAAAATCTAAAAAAATCACGATCAGAAGGATTCAGACTTATTTGCAAGAATGCCCTTTTAATGTCAGCAGCCACACCAAGTTTTTTCATGCGAAAATTTAACAACAGCGAAGGACTTTGCTCAATCAAATTTGGTCCCTTTTCTAAACAATCATTTAGCGAAGGAGAGTGTTTTTCATGAGCAGAGGCGTCAAATACAGGCCTTACCCTGGTTGTGCTGTTCTCCTTCAGGACATGCCTGTGAGGAAGATAATGACCTCCCTGTTCAAGATCAGACATTGGAACCTTCTCAATCACTCCCTCATCTAGCCATTCCTTAAAAACCTGCTGGTACTCATCATAACACTGGTCACCTTTTAGTTTTTTCACAGTGTTGTCAAGTCTATTAAGTGCTAAATTTAGGTTACTTGGGAGAGCGGGGTGCCCATCCAACCATGGCAAGTGAACTTGGTATCTACCTGTATCATCCGTCGCAACAGTCTCCAAAAAGTGTCGCTCAGCTTCAGCTTGTAGCTCTAGTTAGTCCTTTTTTCTGCTGGATCTGTAATTCCGATGAGATCTAACTTCCACATTTCGGCAATAGATACATCGTTGACTAGCATAGGTATCGCCATGAGAGCGGAATCAGTTCTTTCAGGTCTTTCAGATACCTTACCCAATACCGTCCATCCAAGACGGGTGTGTACAGCAACGAGTCCAGGGGTAAGATCTTTGACTTTTCCTGTGAACAGCTTGCCTGCTACATCAGCCCCTAGCAACAGCTCAATGGGACCTGGATGCCTACTAGTAGCCCTATCAGATAATGTGATACCTGTGTCTTTCAATTTCTCCAAGGTTTCACCATTGAGGCAAGGCAAATTGTCACAGATGTTGACCTGATCTAAAGCTTCAAGATTGCACTTGTATTGACCATCAAGACTACTTAAATATATTCTGTACCTGGTGTGGAAACAGTTATCACTTCTCTGACCTCCAAAGAGTGAATGAACGATTTGCTCCTCACCAACAGGTTTGTATTTCATCTCTTTGGCAGTGCGATCCCGTGTCCACAATTGCTCTCACTTCTCGCTGGTGACTTTCTCCACGAAGGATGACCTTGAGTGTTGGTAGCACAAGGCCTAAATCACATGATAAACTGGCAAGTACTTGATCCGTCTGGGCAGGACTTGACTTATCAGATGCTGAAGCAAACTTGGCATTTACATTCCGTGGCAAATCAGGGCATAACAGAATCGCATGTTTCCTGTCACACACTGCACATTTAGGTTTTGATTTGCATTTGGTTGAAATGTGATTCAGTTTCAGACACAGAAAACAGCACTTCTTATCTTTTATTATGCTCATTTTTTCATCTATTGACATATCCCTGGCCCTGTAGCAATCCACACTAACATGACTATTTGACTCGCAAAATATACAAGTAAAATGTGTAGTCTTACTCTCTGGCTTTGTGAGGAGTCCTACAGCGGTGTATGGAGGTTTTTCTATCACAGAATTCCTTGGCTCCTTCTTGTCGTGCGCCCTGACATGTGTAGGCTTAACCTCAAATCCTGATAAAGCAAGAGAAATACGTTCATCATTTTGCACTTCAAGTTTCATAAATGTCATTAAATTTGATAGCCTACATTCTGCCTGAGTCACCTCACTACATGCTTGACTTCTCTGCCATGCCCTTAAAAAGTCCTCGGGCATACAAGATTCTATCAGTGGGCACAAAATAGATGCACATTTTCCACTAGTTACTCCTAATGCTTCCAAAGACCTCATATGGCTCTCCAATTTGTCATATAATTTTCCAAGAGGTAGCCTATTGCTCTTATAATTCTGTAATACTAGGCCAAGTAACTCTCTAATGTGCACTTCTATCAGGATATCCTCTCGGCCAAACCTATTCTTCAAAGCTTCTATAGCTAAATGATAGTTCTCTGCAGAAGGTGGATAGCTACTTACAATGTCATTAGCACGTGAACTGGGAATCATTGCCTGCATGAGATACAAAAACTTGTCCTCTGGTGGTATATTTGAGTCTTCATGCACTTTCCTAAACTGGCTCCAGAAAGGAATCCATTCCCGCACATCGCCACCATACTTCCGAAACTCGATGACCGGGAGTTTGAATTTCCTAACATTAGTATGCGATATTTCACTTGCGTTACTGGTATCCACTTTTAGTAACCGATTTTCGAGGTCACTGACCTTGACCTTTATAGTTTCAAACTTTAATTTGTACTGGCTCACCTCATTCAAATGGGCCTCTAACTCGCCTTCCGTCGCGTCGTTCTCTAGCAGACTTTCGAATATTTCTTCGTCCTTTTGGTTTATGGTAAGCATACTGTCTTCAAAGACCCCGAATTGACTACGAACTTGCTGGCTGTCCACGTGTTCGGCATCGAAAAGCTTCCCCAATGTTACGTACTGCGTAGTGAACACGCGTCTTAAAACTGCTCTAGACTTTTTAATCTTCTCCATAACTGATAACCTGAAGTAACACACTCAAGAAACATTAAACAAATTTTCCCACGGTTGGACGCCAAATGTTCTTCCTGGTCTCCAACTTTATCACAAGTTAAATTAAAACAGAGCTATTTGAAAGGACATCTTTAATTCACAAAGAACAAGGTACACAAAGAAAACATCTGAATTTCAAACATCACATATATGTTGCAACTTCACAGTGGATTTCTCTCTTAACTGTTGTTGTAGAGCACACACACTCTCCTGGGTAACCAGCTTGCTCTGCTCTGGCTGGAGAGCCCACTTTGGCACATGTCTGTCTAGGAAGGAATTTGATAGGCTGCCTCTATACCATTCATATGATTGTTGGTTTAAAATACTAAAAATATGCTACCTGGCTATGGACTACAATGAGATCTATGACACAATCAATATTTCCTTTGTTACTCTTTAACTCAACCATGATCTGCTGTTCGATGTAGCTCCTCCAGATGAGTTTTTCATCATTTCCAGCACAGTCCCTGATGTTAAATTTATACCTAATTTCATTGAAGAAGGTGGTATAATTTGCTGACACTAGACTGAATAGCTGCCCCAACTGAATCCATAGCTAATAAGAAAAGAAACATTAGTTTTGAGGTACTTGGGCTATGTCAGTGATGTTGTTTAATGTTTATTACAGATACGCTTGGAAGGACCATTTGGTGGTGGCAACCAGGATTGGTATAAATTTGAAGTTGCTGTGATGGTGGGTGGTGGCATTGGAGTGACACCATATGCTTCAATTCTAAATGATCTAGTATTTGGGACTTCCACCAACAGATACTCGGGTGTTGCCTGTAAAAAGGTAACTATTAAATTAAGTAGTCGAAGACTGATAATTCTAGAGGTAAGAGTTAAAACATTGTCAGCACAACCATAAGGTAATAATGCCTGTAATGTAGTCTAACCATAGGTGCTTTAGTCTGTTCCTCTGTTCCTTGACTTGGTAGGAATTTCATTACATTTATTAGAAAACTGCTAACTCTTTGAGTGGACTTTCACAGTTATCAATTTTGGGGTAATGTTTCATGCCATGTTGTCTTTATCTTAAATGCGTTTTTCAGATACATCTATGGTAGGTTTTAAAAAGCCCAAAATAACAATCGAATTAACAGCCAAATTATAGAGATTATCCAGAGATGTAAACTTTATTCAATCGTAAGTCAATACAGAACAGAAATTAGATCAAATTCTTGGATTTTTACCCAGAGATATTAATTGGCTCAAGTTTTGGCTTGAACTGTTCTTGGAAGTGTTGCAACAATGAATGAACAATCTATACTTGAGGAGACATGACTGTATTGGGATAAAGATATTGGGAACCATGTAAAGAAGCTATGAACATGTAGGAGTTAAGGTGGGATGCTGCGGTGTCAATAATCCCAATGAGAAAGGAGAGTGCTCCATAACAGAGGTTCCCATTAGGAATATTTCTCGGACCCCCTAAAGCGATCGTTATGTAAGCACGGACCCCCTGCTCCAAAATCTTTTTAAGTCAAGACTTAAAGAAATTAAATGCCTAATGGGAACCTCTGTAACTAGTTCACAGGAAAGAAGAAAATCTTCATATATTTTGTCATGACATAAAGAACGTACTGTACAAAAAACAACATTATCACCTTTTTTGATATGTCGGTACTCTCATCCAACTGTCGAGAAAATATGTCACACATGTGAAGATTTGCCAATATTGATTGACATATCTGTAATTCGACTTTGCACAGTATTGTTAGACAGCGGGATAGTACTTACAAGCTTTTTGGCAGCATCGCCCGGCATTCTCTTGCTCAAAATAATTGCTGAAGGTAGAATGAGCTCCAGCAATGGTATTGGCACGTTTTGCGACAAGCTGAGATACTTCGTAGGCTGCAAGCATTGAATTTTTATTCACATTTTAACCAGACTGTTTTGTAATTACTTTCTGGCATGATATCAGTTCAGCTAACTTTATTTTGAAGAATTCAATGGATTTACCTTCATGCTCCGAGTGTTAAGCATCTAGTTGCATCCGGAGGTTTCAAGGTTTTATACTCTCGTTGGCTAGGGTTTCAAAGCATATCACGCACGCATTGAGGCTTAGTACAATCTTCAGGTCCACAATACGTAAAGCCAATTACCAAATATTTTATGTCGTATTTCCTACTTTTCGCAATAGACTTGCTCTTTGAATTGCTAGGCTCAAGAGAGGCAGCTGGCGGCCGATTCACTTCTATATTTATTAACACAGATTCCTCTTCGTCACTATCTGTAGCAGTAGGCCTACTTCGTTTTAAAGATCCACTCTTCCACCAACGATCCATATTCAATGAACTTTTAACAATTAAAAAATCAAAAGTTTCAACTTTCAAAACACAATTTAAATATGTACACACACAAAATGTAAAGTGGCTGCGGAGCCGAACAAAGTGATAAAGGAGCAGAACACTCTCGAGCGGGAAATTGAAAAGCTCAAATTATGCTGCGCCACTTGTGCTTTGGATGGCAACGTATAATTTCTATTTTAAGGAACTCCTTGTACTTTCTCCGTTTTCCATTTACATTATTGTGTGATTTCTTGAGAGACTCTTCGCGGACCCCCTGGCCACCCGTCGCGGACCACCTAATGGGAACCTCTGCTCCATAATACCTCTTGAATGATGGATCGAGTAGGCTAAAATTAGATTTAGAAACAAGAAATAATAATGCAGACAGGAATATATGGAGCAGGGATTCATTCTGCGTAGGCCTTTTCATATACACTTAATTTTTGAGTATAATTACAATGAATTCTTATTCTGTATACCGTACTCCATTTTGTCTTAATGTTCTAATTTTCTCTCCAATACATTCATAGCCTACTGAGTCCTTTATTGAAAGAGTTTGAGCACATTCCTCAGAGTTCCTGGCAAAGGACCAATATATTCTGAGAGAGATACTCATTGTACTGTGTGTCATGGATTTGTTTTTCCTAAGAGTCTATCTTCAAAGGTGGGCATTCGCCATTGATCCACTCAATAAGCTCTTCAATACATCATCCTGCCAGTCTCACCAGGAGGATGAGCCACTGTTGTTCCAAACAGTGCATAGCAGGCCAAAATGCAAATAGATTAAATTATCTTTCTGTTTTATTAATTTTAATTACTAGCCACTTATTGTTTTATTGCTGTTTTAAAAATGTCAAAGCTCTATTCAAATAACGACTTGTATTTGGCCTAAGCCTAGACTCTTTAGCCCAAGCTCAAAACATTTATCCTACTACAGCTTCTTCACATTGTTATCAATGTCTTTGTCCCATTTCAGTAATGTCTTCTTTCATGAATATCGTTAACATGGAAAATGTCATTTCAAGCTAACCTTCAAGCCAGTACACATTTGAGTAATCAATTGATTTGCTTGCCCTTGGTAAATGCCTACCACAGGGGTAATGTGAAGCAGTGGCATTATAAACATGACACTGAATAATATCATAAAGGCCTATGGGTGGGGGATGATGACGAAAACGGTAAATTGCATCGTGCATGGAGAAAGTCCAAGTTGGAATATGAACAATGTTATGCATCATATGGCTAAGGAACAAAGACTTGTGTTGAGAAAAATATGGTAATAATTTTTAAAAGCATAAACTTGAGCCACAGTCTGGAGTGGAGTGAAATTAGAACTGGAAGGAGTGCACATTTATGTGTGCTCACTCATTCTGAAATCTAAACTTACATACGAAAATGCCATAGGCAGGAAAGAAATGGACAAGAACAAGGACAATCTCCATGGCCAGACATTCAAAAAAAGAAAAATAATACAGGGGGGTATACAGTTATGCCACCGATTTTAGTTGGTCAGCCCTGGTTGCACAGTCGTACAGAGGACAGTCGGTGAGCCTCGGACATGTGCAATTGATATGCGAGTTGCACAGAAAGCAAGGCTGTGTCATCATGCTGTGTGTGCTCTGCCGATGACTAATAAATGAAATAGTGGATTGTTATCATAGTTACTTGCAGTTCCTTGTGTGCGTGTTATGTTCAGTGGGCTGAGCCAAATGCCGCCTACTCAATCAAAACTTGGTGGCAAAACTCTTCATAGCCAAACTCGTGAGGTTATAAATAATTTACATTTGTTTAAGAAGAGTGAAGGCAAATCAGGTAAGGTCTTGATTACTCTGAGACAAAGTGCAGAATATAGTGGTAGCTGCAGCAAAAGTGTCAAGAGGACCGTTAGAAGGATCATTAAATAAGGAAGTAAGTGTGAGGAACAGTGCTGCAACACCAGGTAAGGCTCATCAGGCACCCCATCGCATCGCTGATATAGATGATTTTGATGAATGTGTTATTCAGTGAACTACAGTATTATTAATTCTCATATTCAGGAAAAGACTGTGCTAACTTTGTCCAAACTGCTCTTAAAACTTAGACAGCATTCAGTTTAAAGGCGGCAGATCCAAGTTCAAAACATATATTACACGATATGGGGTTCAAGTGTTGTTTTATTTAGGGGATTTGCAAAATCTTGGTCATTTAGCCATGTGTATTGGGTGTGTGTAAGATTTGTCTGATAGCCTGTGTTATTTTGATGGCTGCATTAGTGTGAGTATTTGTAATTCAGTTGAGGATAGGGAAGGAGATGGCCATGGACTTAAGTTAAGAATCATCCTGGCATTTGCATGGAGTAGAAGTGGGGAAACCATGTCAAACCACTTCTTAAATAGCTGAGGTGGGAATCGAACCCACCTCTTCTCAGTTTTGCCTCACAAGGCTGTGTGTACCCCGTTCCAGCCCTCAGACCAGAATTAAATTTCTTGGCAGAGCCAGGAATCAAACCTGGACCTCCTGGGTGACAGCCAAGCATGCTAGCCTCTACACTACAAGATGGCTGGGGTTCAAGTGGGGAAAAGAAAAAATGCAGACAAGAAAGGAAGGATATTAAATCCTGGAGAGTTTCATATTTGCATGCAATAGATAAATACAGGGAGGAGGGCAGATCTATAATTTATGAAGCTGCCTGCAGTATGTCTTGTATTACAGGCAATATCATCATTCTGTGACGAAGCACTTGGTGATGCGTTGAGCTACACGAGATCCATCACACGTCAACTGTTTGCTTATCTCAATGGCTGATTAATCTGCCTGTCAAACTCCAGTCTAACTTGTGAAATAAAAGGTTCATTTTGAGGGTTTTATTACGCAGGACAACTGAATTACCATACACTCGTATCGTTTGCTGGGTATGGTGACTATTTTACTTTTAGTTGTGGTCGAAATGATATCATCTTCTACAGTTTCCAGCCCCAGGCTGGGTCTGTTTGGAACATAAGCCTCGCCACTTAGTTCTTTCTTCCCACCACCTCTCCGCTGTCACTCTGGTCCAGTCCTCGCCTCTCTTCTTGACACATTTCTCCACTCCTTTCAGCCATCTATCTCTTGGTCTTCCCCTTGGTTGTTTCTTCTGCATCTGCATCTCATGTATCCTCTTGGGAATCTTCTTCTCATCCATTCTCTTTAAGTGTCCATACCACCTGAGTCTTGATGTCTCAATCCTACCTTGCAAGGGCTCCTCTTTCACCATTTCCCTGACCTTTTCATTCCTCACCCTGTCTCTTCTTGTATTTCCGATCCTACTTCGCAGGAACTTCCTTTCACCTGCCTGTATTCTGCTTATATCTCTTTTCTTCATTGTCCACGTTTCTGAAGCATAGGTCAGTATCGGGATATAGTAGCTTCTGTATAACACTTCCTTGCTTTTTTGTGGGACATCTTTATTCCACACTAAGCTCCTAATGCTTCTCAGAAATGCTTCTGCCTGTCTGCCACGTTCCGTAATCTCTTTGTCATTTCTCCCATTTTCCTCCACTATACTTCCCAAGTACTTGAGACTTTCCACCTTCTTCAGCTGTCCACCTCCAAGTGTTATCCCACTCATTGGTCTGTCCTTTTTCCTGGTCGTTAACAGGATCTCACATTTACTGATGTTGAACTTCCATCCGTACTCTCCCACTGTTTCTTCCCAAGCCTTCAGTTGCTCCTGAATTTCCTCCTCCTTGTTTCCCCAGACCATGAGATCATCTGCAAACACCATTGCTTTCATCTTATCTTCTCCTATCTTTCCTGCTATCCGTGTCATTACCTCGTCCATAACCACAATAAAGAGAAGGGGTGACAGCGCACTACCCTGTTTCAGGCCACTCATTTGTCTGAACCAGTCTGTTCTTTCCCCTCCAACTTTCACCCAACTCACACTTCCACAATACATCTCCTGCACTCTGCCTACAGTCTCTTTTTCCACTCCCATGTTTTCCATTGCTTTCCAAACCTTCTCCCTACACACACTATCATAGGCCTTTTCGATGTCCAGGAAGGCCATCAACAGATCCTCTCCAAATTCGTAGTGGTGTTCCTGGAGCTGTCTCACTGAAAATATGAGATCCACTGTTGATCTCCCAGGTCTGAATCCATACTGTTCCTCTCTCAATTTTCTCTCCACTTTGGCTCGTATTCTACTTTCTAATATCTTTTCATATATCTTGGCACAGTGAGGTATGAGTGTGACACCCCTGTAATTTCTGCACTCCTTTCTGCTTCCTTTCTTAAATATTGGGACAATTAATCCTTTCTTCCAATCTTCTGGGGTCTTTTTCTCCTTCCATATCACCCTTATCACACGGTACAGCCACTGTTTCCCAACCTCCCCTGCTGCCTTCACCATTTCAACACTCACTTCATCCACACCTGGTGCCCTTCCTCCTTTCATCTTGTCTATAGCCATTTCCAGTTCTCTCCAAGTCAGGTCCTTTTCTATTCCTGTGTTGTCTTCTCCATCTTCCAATACATTGTCTTCCACCCTATGACCATTTGGATTCAGCAAATCCTCAAAGTACTCTTTCCACACTGACTTGAGTGTCTCTTTATTGTGTACCTCATTTCCGTTTTTGTCCATCATTACCACATCCTCGCGCAGACCTCTTCTCTTACTTTTGACCATCCCATAAAGTACTTTCTTATTTCCTCTGCTGTCTTCCTCCATCATCTCCGTCCACTTTACCATCCACTTCTTCCTCTCCTCTGCGACAATCTTGTTTGCTTCTTTCTTCTTTATCCTATAATCTTCCCTTGCCAGATCAGTTCTTTCCTGGAACCACACTCTGAAAGCCTTGTTCTTCCTTCCCACAGCTTCTTTTACTCTCTCATTCCACCATGGTGTCTCTGAACAGAACTAACATACACTCGTATCGTTTGCTGGGTATGGTGACTATTTTACTTTTAGTTGTGGTCGAAATGATGTACTGAAGATAAAATTCCAACCAGCTGGCAAGACTCCGGACTACCAGCGAAGCACGTGCTCTCGGCATCTCCTGTCAGCTGCTGCTGCTACTATTTTTTTTTTTTAGCGTATGGCTGTTAGTGCCGGGAGTGTCCGAGGACATGTTCGGCTCGCCAGTTTTGTAGCTGCTTCGAGACGGACACCCAATGGGTGAGCTACAAGTACCGTTGGGGAGGAATGTTGGATGGGAGGGTCGAGGAGTTGGAAGGTAACGGCTGTGGCCTATAGTTAGGGACCAACCCCGGCATTTGCCTGGAAGGAAGATGGGAAACCACAGAAGACCATCTTCAAGGTTGCCGGCGGGGGGATTCGAACCTCCTCGCCTCCCGGATGTGAGCGACTGCCAACAGTCAGGCCGCAACGACCTCGGCTAACTCACCCGGCGCTGCTACTATTAAACTCTCTTCAATGTGCGAACTTTCTAGGCCACTAGCCGGAATCTGTGGCACAAACTGTACATGGAAAGGATATTGAATTATTAGAAGACACTTTTCAGTGTTGCCTAAGTAATCAGTTGGTAGCAGCTTCTCTGTCAGTCGACACAAGTTGCCCAAATCGGATTACGTGGGGATTTTAATTAATTTCCTAGTGCATGAAATAAAGTATGAGAATTATTTAAACACTTCTCACACAAATGGGGGGGAGGCTTAATTGGATGACTGTTTTGTTTGTCAAGCTAACCTAATCAGATCCTACTCACTCAGGCTTACTTTAGGTTCAGCTGATATGTATATATAACACTTAGTAGGCTATAACAGTATTTACAATGTAATAAGCTACAGAAGATTTTAATTAAACTTTTGAAGAGTCTATTTACAACCAATTATTGCTTATTCTGTTAGCCTATTACACTTCTATAAATGTTGCATTGTTTGTTAAACGTTTTATATGCATAAATATGAATTATTTTGAATCATTTACCGGTACTTCTACCGTATCAGGCTTTTGAAGTGATTGCGTTCTAAACTGTTTTGTTAGTAGCAGTTACTATTAAAATTTCTTAATTTATGTAATGAGCGTTTGTAATTGGTTGGTTAGTTATTGTTGTTTTAAGGGGTGGAAAAGTGAGTCATCTGTCCCTTAATTGGTTAGTTAGGTTGATCACCTAAACAAAGACTTAAATGTAGCTCAGTTGCATGTGCACAGCACAGGAACTACTGGAAATTGGTTAAATCAACAAAACCACGTTAGCAACTGGGTTACATTTCAGTGTTCGTTTCAGTGAGTAACCTAACCAACCAATTACAAAAGCTCATTTACATATATTAAGAAATTTGAATAGTACTGGTTACTAACAAAACAGTCTAGTACACATCACTTCAAAAGCCCAATATGGTAGAAGTTAATGATACAAAAGTGGGATTACTACCCATTTAGATTGTGTTGCGATTAGCTGATTTTGTATAGGGAGTATTCCACCATTTGAGCACTATGTAAAAATATCACCACTTATCTATATTGATAGATTATCTGTTCGTTCCTGTAGACTGGACATCTCGCAATGACCCCACTTCCCAGTGGCATGAATCAAGTGAGATGCAAAATATGAATGAGAAATGTGTAAAGTATACTGAATATAACTCTGTACAAATTGTCTGGGCTGTTATATACTGAATATGTTCTATAAACATAAAAACAAGCAACCGATAGACAAAAAAAAGGATAAAAACACAAAGGACAACCATAAAGACGAGAGGTGCCGTCAGATGTAGAGATAATACAGGATCGTGCATGAAATGGACAGGGATTATCTCCATAGCCGGATACACCACTGTCTTCAACGGTGGGCATTCATGTCATCAATTCAGTCGATAGCTCTTCAATGCTACATAGATCCAATGAGCTCATTTCTACCTCCCACACATCCTCATTCATGTCCCCATTGATGGTTTGTATCTTGTGTTTTCCTTTAGCCTAAAAATTCTTATAAAAATAGTAAAAATGGTTTTCATTAAAAAAAACACACCACCTTCCCTGAATTTCCTCCTCTGGAAATCACTGTGTACAGTATAGTAATGGGCTTATATCATGTTTCACGTATGTGAGGCATCTCTGCCAAGTGAAATTAACTTTAGGGGCATTGATCGGAGTACAGTACAGGTTGAGACTCGGACGAGAGCTTTTCAGAATTTATGTGTAGGTTATACTAAGTACGACAATATAATGTAATTTGCTGGCAAACTCGGGTGAGTAAATTATGAATAAGGCTATTTGATATCCAGAGCGCAGTAGGCAAATGAAAGTGGAACTTCCATGGGGCTGAAATGGCATTGTGTATCTCAAACAAAATTTGGCTGTAGTAAACCCAGGATTTGGTACACAAATGTATGTCCATCCCTTATTATTCAACGTCGTGGGGGATGAGATGCGATGAAAGTCTATGTTGCGGGTGATTTTTATGGCCGGATACACTTCCTGACACCAAACTCGGGAGAGTAGTTAATGACAGGTGAACAGAATGAATATGAATGAAACTGGGCAAGGATGTGGAAGGAAGTACCGTCAGAAGGTACCTTCCCAGCGTTTGCATGGATTTGAAAATGAGAAACCACAGAAAACGATTTCAGGGACAGCCGACGGATGGGCTCGAACCCACTACTGAGTCTGCACAGAGCTTGGCCCCATGGCATAGCGCTGCCCGTTAATGAGTAGTTACCGCTATCTGTCCATTTGGAACACAAATGATTCCTAATAACAAATCCTGTCGGAGATATTGAATGCTGGTGTAATTATTCATGCGGTCATCATGTTGAATTGGTTAAACGTATTAAAATTTGAAAGGCACAGTCATGGTTGGTCGAGTTTCATTGTAATTGCTCTAGCCTTTTAGATTTTACGAGGACACACTACACAAACGGATACAAAGAGATCTCACAAGTCGTGAACCCTTGCGAGAAGCTTTTTATGAGACTCTTTCTTCGGGTAGTGGACGGTCCATAACGTCGTTGCTAAAATACGCTTCTACAAGGTGCAAGGTAAAATAGTCCAAATGCATGACAGAGAACAACAGTGAAGCCAAACTAAACAATAACAAATTTAATTTCAGAATAATAAGGATAAATATAACAAAACACAACAAACACCACGAGGGAACACCCTCTTAAATCTACACCCAAATTTACAGTGTGAAGCAAAGACTCTTCTCAGAATGATGTCAAAATAAATTACAGGTCCTGAAATATGGCCTGCCTCATCTAAAATCATGTGTGCGTGTAATATGACGAGCATGCAATATGGAAGAGTACTGGATGCTAGATTTGTTGCCATCCTACGACTGCCATCAGGCTACAAATCCGCACCTCGGATAAATTAGCGATGGGAACTTAACACTACAAATATTATCAATACACAAACCCGACACTCGCTAACCTTCAGTATTTACAACAATGAAGATTTCCGCCGAAATCTAGACCAGCGTGCTACAGCACACATACTACTGCCTCAACAAGGACTTTTCAATGAAACACAGGAGTGAGTGACGTGACCACAAAACAACAACAAAGAATGACCGCACGTCATTTACTCTGAACAACACAACAAGGTGTCACAAGAAAATTACACTATTAAATGATTAAATAAACACATGCTTAAAAGCAAGACAATGCTATACGAGAAACATTTCATCTGAATGTCAACATGGTAATACCGCTTCGGCGTAGCGAACTGATCCCCTTTATGTCATATCGCTCTTTAAAAATGAACAAGAAGCTATCTCTTTAAAAGTAGGTCACGGCCTGGCCGCTCCCCTACCCCCACACAGGTGTCCAGACAATACCATAGATCAGCGCTCAAAGTGGAACTGTTATCTTCTGTCAAAATCAACCCAGCATGCACAATATCCCAGGGCCAGCGCTAATCGCCTGGTTCCCAAGATCCACGAAGAATACATAGCTGTCACCGCAGCTCAATTGTGTGTGTGTGTGTGTGTGTGTGTGTGTGTGTGTGTGTGTGTGTCGTATACAATATCTCATCAATTTCACCTGGAATTGTAAGACCAACATTGGACTGGCAGAGGTCCCGCAGGCATCACTCTCCATCCTTAAAGACAACCTTGCAGCAGTTGGAGGACTTGCCTAGAGCAATCATCCCGCACAGAATAATCACACCATGTGATACACGTAGACACATGCATACCTGCCAACTCTCCCGATTTAGGCGGGAGACTCCCGATTTCAGACCATTTCTCCCGCCCTCCCGCTTAACGTATTAAATCTCCCGATTTTTCAAAAACCCCACGCGTAATTTTGGATTTAATGTGTCATCTATCGAACGGATCGACTTTACGTGTTTTGAAGTTATATCTCGATACCGCAGTTTCGCTCTGTATCGATAATCGACAACTGCGTACTAACTCCCGCGTCGCGTCCTGCTGTTATAAAAAGTTGGCTTCGAATAAGTCTTCGTTTGAAATCGGCTTCGAATAAGTCTTCGTTTGAAATCGTCGAAGGTTAATTCAGCGCTTGTTCCTAGATGTGTTGCATAATGACCAGTAGGTGATAGGTAGTTGTACGCTGCGGAATATTGTATCTGTTTCACACGTGAAATTATATGATTTGTGTATAACTTAGTTTGATGTTGTTGGCGTTAATATGCCGGTAGGTTATTGTGATTTTTCGAACTGAGTGATTGCGTCGGTTCCTCGGTAATAAGGCGAAAAGATATGATGTGACATTTAAAAGTGTGTACAAAGATAACATTCCCAGGGTGTCTACCGATAACGGAAGTAACGAATTTTACAAATGGGTAACGAAAAAGTAACGAATTTTACATACGGGTAACGAAAATTTTCCGAAGGCGGATTGAATCATTTAAACTCGCGCCTCTAGGCTCAGAGATTGCGAAGGAGCGAGTTTCACGCAAGCGGCGCCAATTGCATAAGCTATATTTCCCCGTGCCCGACCTCGAGGAAATGCATACTGAGGATACCCTGAGTGGTATACACCGTTCAGCGTATATTTTCGGCATCAAGATGACTTTTTAGTTTTGTGTGAAATATTTATGTGTTATATTAGGAAGCCTGACTTTTCGCGAGACGTTTATTCGTGAAAACTTCTGAAATTATTCAGAAACCTCGCATTTTTCGCATTTATTTGGAGACTGTTAAATTGAAGTCCAGAAATAACGCTAAATAATTTAATGTCGCGATCTTGCGAAATGTTACCGTTTTGAAAAAGATTCGAAATACGTAGACAGTAACTTATTTTAAAAATGTGTCTCGTAAATTTGCGACATCCAGTATGGTTAATTCGAAATTCCGTTATATGTCGATTTTTCCTTCTAACTTGGGTTCCATCGGATATTTCGAAAACTTGTATAACTTTTATAATTCGTGATTCGCATTTGAAAGAAAACGTGTCCTCTAGTCGTATTATTCGTGCAATCCTCTCCGAATAATTCTTAATATTTGATACCTACTTCGAACATTCATACTCAAGACGGCCGGCTGACTTGCCTGCGGGAATCTCGTCAAATGGACCGAGATCGACGTCAGTAGCGTAAAATCAAAAAACCCGTCCCCTATCGTGAACTTGTGACCACGAGGTCTGCGGGAATCCCGTCAAAGATGATTGGGCACCAATCACGAAACATTCCGAAACCTACTCGCTACTTTTCCCATGACCGTATACTTAAAAGCGTACGGGGAGCGAGAAGTGCATCTACCCACTTAGAAATGACAGCCTACGTAGCGTCGCGATACTAATTTCTCCTCGTGATATACCCTGAACTGATGAGCTCCCAACCACAGCATAGGGACATCGGGAATCACGGCGCCGGCCATACAACTTGTCCATAACTACTCGTGAATTTTAATCATGCCCAACCCTGAGCTTGCATCCACCATTCTGTGTGGACGAATAAACAATCGTTCAACGGCCGGGTGCGGCGCGGTATGCATAATATCGCGAGGACAACTTGAATCTCGTAAAACGACTGAGAGCGGCAGCGATTGCGATACATCGCGATATTTCTCCGCATTCAATGACGAGAACAACTGTATTTTTGTCAAACGGACAGCAAGTGGCGCCGATAGCATAATAATGCTATATTTCCTCGCGCCCGACCTCAAAGACAATGGAAATCTCGTCGAACGACTAAAAGTGACACCGATTATTAAATCGCGATATTTATCAGTGTTCTACCGCGAATACAACGGGAATCTTGACAAACGGGTGAGACCAGCGCCGATCGTGTAACATCTTGAAATTTCGCCGTACTTGACTGTGAAGACAGAATTCGGTTACAATCATATAACGTCTCATAAATTTCTTCGTGATCTACCGCGGGGACAAAGGAAATCTCGCCACGGTCAAGAGCAGAGCAGAGCAGAGCAACCTCTTGGCAATTATAAAAACGCCTTGTGCACAAGACGACATATTAGCTGAAACAACTCATTTGATAATAAATATCTAGTATTTATTTATGATTTTTAAAATTGTTGTAACTCCCTAAGTGAATTGTATTTACCGCTTTAAACACAGTTCATTGCTGTCTTTCTCCACCGCGTGATGAGCCCATTTGCTTGCAGACCGCAGACGTATCTTGAATTCAAAGGTAACTAAAATTAACTAAAAGTTAACTAAAAGGTAGCTAAAAAGTAACTAATTTTTACTTCATCCTTCCAGTAGACACCCTGATTCCGCATATAACTGAGTCAAGAAGAGGCGCAACATTTGCATTTTGTAGTGTCTGTAGGTGTGATTTCAGTATCTCACATAGTAGAAAGGGGGACATTTCATTTTCCAAAATTAAGTTTTTTGTAAATAAATTTCCTAGCATGTTAACAGACACTCAAGACAATTTTAATGAGGAAATGGATGCTTTACATTCCCAATTTTGTAACTTCCAACTTGAGGATGTGACATCTATTGAAGAAGAAGAGAGAATTGATGTGAAGCGGGCACTGGTAGGCCAAATGATATGTAGTGCTGGGGTACTCAAGTTATGCTTTCCATTCTGACCATTCCGCATAGTAATGCAGAGTGTGAGAGGATGTTCAGGTCATCTCTCTCTGACAAGACTTTTGACAAACTTATAACTCTGAAGTCGATTCAGAAAGGGAAGTGTTTTGAGCAAGAATATAGCAAGACCTTTTTGAAGAGGGCAAAATCAGCCTCAGTCACCTGCAACAACGACCAATAATATGATCTTCGATACGTCACTAGTTTTGTATGCCTGAGTGTGGTCGAAAGACAGCTATGCTTGTTTGATAGACTAGTGAGAATTTAAAATTACTCAGTCTTAAGTACATTTGTAAACTGGGATGTCATATCATGTTAGTCATTTACAGTTTAATAAATGGTGTAACTTATATACTTATATATTTGGTGCAATGTCTTAGCCTATGTGTATGTTTTATGTAGCGTCCCCCCTCGCCCCCCCCCCGTCGCCGCGTCGAATCTCCCGATTTTTCACTTTGAGAGGTTGGCAGGTATGCACATGACACAATAGACACACACAAGAATCACACGCTAGGGTTGATTACACCTGAAATAAAGTACACAAATATTTTCACACTCACTGCGCCTGATCTGGTATTCTGGCCAAGAATTTAATCTCAAAGGCAAACTATAAAAAATATGACATAAAAGAACAGACGGTTCTTTACAACTATCAAAATATTGCGACAAGACGATTCAAATAAAGACTTGTTCTTCCAAAGTCCTAATCAAATACAAGTTTTCCTCCTCTGCTATTTTTAACTGTAATTACAAAAGCACTACTTATCTGCCGACGCCGCATCCATGCTTACGCCAAACCAAATATGTGCGTACAAGAGTACACAATTAAAATATACAATACAATAATCAACAATGGTCACGCTTCCCCAAGCATTTACATATTTGAGTGTCGATACACTACGTTACTAAAAAATCACAAGAAGTATAAAAATCACGAAATTAAATTATTTACAACAATAATTCCCATGCCAAAATATCTATAATGAATAAATTCAATATTTGTACTCATCCAAATTAATCGTCACGTCAGTGGATGTCCCCTGCCATGGCCCACTATGGATCTTAACCGGCCATCTCGCACATCTTCGTCGGTTGCAGGAACATCACTCCAACAGTCGACCCAAAGTTCCGTCATCTTGCTGCTGATGTCGGTGGTGAAAAACAAAGTTCAAAATTAATTATCTCTCCTATTCCTACTATAATTGCAATAGAGCTACACAATCACTCTTTGTCCTGCGCAATTATTAAGACGTCGATACTGTCCCTAGAATAAGCATTTGCTAATTTCACACGCAAACATTTTATAAATTTTTACAATGATATTTACACAAAGCTCTCAAACAGTCCACAAACTTGAAACATCTCTCAATAGAGATCGAAGACAAGTGTTTAAAATTGTTTGTAGTACTTGGCTACTTTAAAATAAGAACGTGACGTGTAGTAGCCTTCAGCTACATCAAAATAAGAACATGGTTGTAGCTCACCGCTACGTCAAAGTATGAACATGATCGCTAACACAGACATCTTATTTATACAATCTGGCCAGAGGTGTGGTAGAGGGGACATAATTTTTTTTTTAAATTCGAACCAAACATCTTAGAAACTCGCGGCTAGTGTCAAACTTCAGCATTTCTTCTGAACGTCAAAATGATGCCTCGCGGAATAAAATCGCATTGATGATTAATTAGATACCGCATTCGTGGGCTTTTCAGAGGGTATGCCACGATGATGCCGAGGTTGGCGTGGTTGCACCTGATTCGTCCATCCAAACGTAAAATCGTTGAGTAAAGTAGGTTGTTTCCCCCATTTGCCAGCACCTTTCTCTTTCTTTCCTCAATGCTCGACCTGGCTAACAAAGGCTAGAGCTTCGAGGTCACGGCCATTCACCTCTCTTCCAGGAAAAAGTTTAATTCTGTCAGGCGTGCTCAACTGCCCTCTTCCTTGCGACATCTAGCTTGCACTCTGCTTCAACTGACTGCGGCCACAATGCAGTATATAAAATAAAATATATGAACAATTATTCTAATGCAATAAAGAATAACGGTTCAGTCGATATTTTGTAATATGTAAGTAGGCTCAAAATAACAATCCGGTGAAATAAAATTGATAAAAATGCCTGTAGTATTAACATTATATCCCAGAATTTTATTGAGGTGAATGGCTCCGTGGCTAAATGGTTAGCGGGCTAGGTTTTGGACCGACGTAATCCGGGTTAGATTCCAGGCCGGTCCATCAAGGATTTTATTCTCTTGGGGTTGTTTCCCATGGCTTGGGGAATGGGTGTGACGTCTTCATCATCATTACGGCACACAGGTCACCCACGGGCCTCAACTAGAAAGACCTGCACTCGGCCTGTCAGGAGGCCATACGATCATTATCATTCATTGCATTGAATAAGACAAACTCTTCATTGAGAATGCCATTCCGCAAGGAATAAACCATAATTCTATGGATTAAATTTTGCTTCATATTTACATATCATTAAATTCTTTGGATTTATTTTATTCACGTCGGAATAGAATTAAAAGTTCAAAGTTTCACTCGCAGAGGAATAGAATTAAATTGTATGGATTTAATTTCACTCCGACCGGAATAGAACTAAATGTTTGTTTAGAGCATCATTCTGACAAGAATAGAATTATATTCCAGGGATTTAATTTCACTCCGGCAAAATAGAATTCAATGTTCTTTCAAATTACAGTGTATGGGTTTGATTTTACACCGGCCGGAATAGAATGAAATGCTCGTTGGGATTAAAGTGTGTGAATTTAATTTCACTCTGGCTGGAATAAAACTAAATGTTCATTCAGTTTCATTCTGACAAGAATAGAATTATATTGCATGGATTTAATTTCATTCCAGCCGAAGTAGAATTAAATATTAGTTCGAATTAAATTGTATGGATTTAATTTCACTCCAGCTGGAATAAAATTAAAGTGTATGAATTCAATTTCACTCTGGCCAGAACAGAACTAAATGTTCATTCACAGTTTCATTCCAACAGGAATAGAACTGAACTGTATGAATTTAATTTCACTCCGGCCAGAGTAGAATTAAATGTTCATTTGAATTATATTCCATGGATTTAATTTTACTCGGGCTGGAATAAAATTAAATGTTCGTCCAGAGTTTTGTTCCTTGAAGAATAGAATTGTTTTGTACAGATTACATTTTACTCCGGCAAGAATAGACCTAAATATTTTGTTCAGAGTTTCATTTCGAGAGGAATAGAATTAAATTCCATGCATTTAATTTCATTCCTGTCCGAATATAATTAAATGTTTTATTCACAATTTAATTTCGAGAGGAATAGCATGAATGCCTATGGATTTAATTTCATTCCACCGGAGCGGAAATCAATGTTTCCTTCAAAGTTTCATTCCGAGGAGAATTAAATTAAATTCTTTTGGTTTAATTTTGTTCCCTTCAGAACAAAATCGAATGTTTCATTCAACATTTCATTCAGAGAGGAATGAAATGCAATGCAGTGGATTTAATTTCACTCCCAGCAGAATTTAATTGAATTTCATTCCAAGATTTATTCTGAGTGGAATACAATTCAATATTTCATTCCCAATTTAATTCCTTGTCGGAGTGGAATTACATGTTTCACTCCAGGTGTAATTTTACGCTGGAATAGTGTTGAATTGATTGGCTAAATTTAATTCCATTCCTGCTCCAGAGCGAAATATAAAATTTTGTTCACCTTACCATCCCTGGTTTAAAGGTCCTTCAAATTGATCAATTTTTGTGTTTTAAGGAGGGTAGAGCTTGATGCAGATGTGGAGCCTTTATTACTCCCTTGGATAAAACCAGATAAGATTGCTAGAATATCACAAATTTGTTTTGCATATTCTCAGTTGGTCAGATCTGGGCATTGTAAAGTGGTTTCCAGAATACTGTTATGTGCTTAGTACAAATTGATTATATTTGACTAAGTAAATAACAAAGTTTATAATACCATAAATCCTACCCGGTCCGCTGATGATGATGATGATGATGATGATACCATAATTACAAAGACAAGTCAGTTATTTACGTCACTAGTTACCATACTTTTGCAGCAAGATATTGCCATAAACATCTTCTAAATACTTAAATGTCAAGACAATTTCAAGTGGTATTTCTTGTACACAATACTGAATTTATAAATCTCCTTTCCTGAAAATTATCGTAACTTTCTCATTTACATAGAGGAATACCATATATTATTAGTAAAGCCTGGATTTTTAGGTACTGCTAGCCTCCATTTTAGGTTTACCATACCCTTAAAATAGGATTTTTTAGGTGTTCTTTGTGGATCATTATTACCAATGCCAATAAAATTTAGTGAAATTAGGCTATAATTATATGTTACTAAAGTACACCTTTTCAATAACCATAAAGAACACAATATATTTCACTTTTTAGTATTTGCTAACAACATACAGTAGATAACTAAAAACACGTCCAAATAATTGTCTGGCATGAACAAATTCTTATTATCCTTCAGTTTTTCTTATTTTAGTAAAATTTATATAAAAGTGCATAGGCCTGTTTCACAAGACTACTCTCAAGAAAACACACACATATAATACATTTCACAGTTTCTCTTGTTATTTATTTGTATTGCAGTAGATAACTACATACACGCGTAAGAAGGTTGTCTTCGGGTAAACGTGTATTTATCACCTGAAGAAGTGAATACAATGATTTAGGACATTTTAAGTGGCAACCGCACATTTAGGCTGTATTAGGTCCTGTGAAATTCACATATTTAGCCCCAGGAAGTGTAAAACTGAAATGTACAGAATATAAATCCTGAAATTGGTTCATTAAATAACAAGGAAAATAATAAGTTAAAACTTAAGAATCCGGGCCCTAATAATTAGTATCTCACCGTGAGACAAGTAATCTTCTTGGAAGTCACCCCACCATTCCAACTGCATATGGTCTTGTATTTCTTTAAATAATCAGCTAGCAAAAATTAACTTCTTTGCTTTCTATGATAATACCATATCTTCTGCATTCTTCTCCAAAAGATGATTTCTTTATAGTTTTAGGGTTTGACAAATTAAGCTTACTTTTCTTTCCTTATATCTGTACAGCAGTCCAAAATGAATCTATCGGCCGAATATTATAGCAATAGGTCATTTAAGAAAATCACAAGAAATTGTTGTCTCATTCCAGGTATACTTCTTATGGATATGTCCATCACATCGCCATTTTGAGTGGTTCATCGAGGTCTTACGAGATGTGGAGAAGAAGGATGTAACTAATGTGTTAGAAATTCACATATTCATCACTCAATTCTTTCACAAGTTTGATCTCCGTACCACTATGCTTGTAAGTATAATGATTAATAACTCTCAACTACAAGGTGGTCGAAAAGTCACTTTCCCCAGCAGTTCCTTACATTTAGTTACAATTTATAATTTAGTTAAATTTTATTAGACATATTAGACATCAGTTATTCAAAATGGAGAACCTGTTCCTCAATACTAAATTGACACTGGCTAACCACTGTTAAAGGAATGGCAGGTCTTAACATAGAACTTTATGAATCACAGTATATCCATACCATTGCCTATTTTTGGAAATTGGTTGTTCAAATTTCTAATCGCTTGGCATGATGGCAGCTGAACATCAGGAAATAATCTCTCAAAATTTATCACCAACGTTGTGTCCTTGCTGTGCTTCCACCAATGTTTCAGCTCATGAACATTGTTCTTTGATTGATTTGTGAATCATCATCAGAAACTAGCTGTATAGACATAACTAAACACATTGAGAATGACAGAAAACATGACATCAAAAACAATTGAACAACATATGCATTAATATGTTTGCCAATTCAACAGTTAAACACAAATGGCTATAGGTCCTATCGGCATGATGTCACAGAGTATCAATATTACTGTGAGAACAAGCGGTGGCCATTATGTAGATTACCTGGATTCCTTAGTTGTATTTGCTTATCATCCAAGGAAATCTTTAGTGTTAGTTGTATTACTACCAGATATCATAAAATGACAATATGTGCAATATTTGGATGTTCTTTAGGATCTAGCCAAGATCAGTTTGATTTTATGGTCGGCCAAGTGTCGATACAAATAGTGTTCTCACAAAGGATCTCCCCAATACCTGTACATATGGTTCCCATGCCTTAACCGTATAGATCTCAAAAGGGCAGCAACTAACCAGAGAAATAAGATTTCAGCAAGCACTTCATTCTTGTCAAGTAATAAAATTTAGTTCTGGCCACATGACATCATACCCCAACCTTGGTTGGAAATAGTACTGTATAGAATTTTTTTTTATTAAGATAATTGGATTGTGACATAGGGGAAGGTGGTAACTCTTTATCATCGGTATCTTCCTTTCCAGTGCTAACATTAGTCTATCGTAAAGGAATAATTGGAGGAGTGAGTGGAGATATGATTGATAAATCAATTTACTTTCCCTGCAAGTGGAACTATGTACTCTGGTGACAAGGATATAAACGCAAACTACAGGCATAACTCCTAGGCAGAAGAAATGATAAACAACACTCCAGGGCAAACAGCATACACAGTGGTGTATATCTATGGAAGCAGTTTGGTACATAGATCTTTAAATGGTATCAGGAGATTAGCTTTTTGCTTAAATGCTAAAAGAAATGTTTGTATGTTCCAGTACATCTGCGAGAACCATTTCCAGCGGTTATCGAAGATGAGCATGTTCACTGGTCTAAAGGCTGTGAATCACTTTGGTCGACCTGATATGTCCTCCTTTCTGAAATTTGTGCAGAAGAAGCACAGCTATGTGAGTGTAATCTCTAAGGAACTCAATTCTTTTAATATAATTATTTGTTTGATTAGCTTTCTCTAACATTTGTTGCTGTTTACGTCTTTCTTGCCTCTCGCCTCTCCCCTCCTCTCCTTCTCTACAATATGAATTGAAATTAGTTATCTACTGTAAACAAAAGAAGACAGAATAATTTGACCTCTAGCAATAGGCAGATAGGATTAGTAAGTTATTTTAAGTTCAATAACGGTTATTCTGGAACCAGAACCAGGAGTAATTTTTAATGGGAATGTAATAAGTGGAAGAGCTTTTCTTTTACATTAATAGAATCTAGACAATTTATTCCCATCATATTAGTTTGGTGGATGTGTAATCAGCTGACCAATGCTTTAGTCATAAAAGCGGCCAGGGAAGGGGGTGGAAGTGGGGTGTGTTATTATATTTTTAATCAGTTATTTCCATGAAATTTCTTATGGATGGGTCAATGATAGAGGGGTACAGGTAATTAGTGAAGTAAACTACTGTAAACCAAATGATATACATGGTATACGTACATTTATTTGGCAAATCTTACATGAATAGAAATACTTGCAGGCTACTCATAACGGCCCACTATATGGGAGGGTAGTACGTCGGATAGCAGGTGCAGCAGCTTAGGATGTTGGGGTGCATGCTGCCTTAGGCTGTGGCAGCAGGCAATCGGTGACTGGCATCTAATACGCCTAGCAGATTGTGTGAATAAGTAGGACACGTAGGACCTGCAAACTATATTCATACTTCAGGCGAATGTCAAATCAAGGCAAGACTCTTGAGTGTGGTCTGTTGGTGCATGTCCATGGCCAGCCCTAGGCTAAAGAGCAGAATGTGGTCTGTTGGTGCAGGTCTACAGCCAGTTCTAGGTTAAAGTGTTGGCACAAGTACTCATACAGCCACTCACTGTCTGCAGGCAACAAAATTGAAGTCCCTGGTGAGAACGAGTGGTACATTGGGCTTGCCCTCTAGCAGATAACCTCGTTGTTCCACCTCTTACAACAACAAAAATGACAACATTGCCCTTCAGCCTGAGAAATTCCCTTGCATGTCTTGTAATTTACGCTCAGTTTTCATACCGCTACTATGATGAATGTATAGATTGGAGATAATGCTACTGTCACACTTGTTTCAACAAACATCCCCCCCCAGGGGCTCACATCTAGTGAGATGTGGGTTGGCGACCACGGGACCCCAGCCGAGTCCGGCATTGCTTCCACTTGTGCTGGACTCCTCTCAGTCTTCATTCCCGTCGACCTCCCTTGGTCAACTCTTGTCCTTTTCCGACCCCAACGGTATTAGGGTATCCGAGGCCTAGGGAGTCTTTCACTTTTCCACCTTAATTGGCCCTATTGAAGTCTTTACTTAAAAACCAGATAACACATAAGATTACTCTGTATTGAATAAGTTCTTTATGAACAAACTACATTCTACATTGGATTAGGCAGCCATTACTAACGGACACTATTTGAACTGCTGTGTACCAAAGGAACGAGTGAACACAGAACACCGACATTGTAACATGAAATGTTACAAAAGAAGAAAGTTATTGGATAACTGATGTGAACATCAACAGGCCCTTGTCTTATTTTTTCTGATCCCTCCTACTTCGAGGGGTCAGACCTCTTAAGTTTTCTTTTCATTATATTTCCTTTTCTCTTTAAGATTCCCAAACTGTTTTTGTTAATTGGCTCCCCGTGTATCTAAATTCCCTTCATC
Source organism: Meconema thalassinum (assembly GCA_946902985.2). Lineage (NCBI taxonomy): Eukaryota > Metazoa > Arthropoda > Insecta > Orthoptera > Tettigoniidae > Meconema > Meconema thalassinum. Next base: position 8,939 of record CAMPQE020000297.1, on the reverse strand, counting down.
ATTTTTTTTCATCTACATTCCATTTTGTAGGTATATTCAATCTACATTGCATTTTGTAAGTCTTTTCGATCTAAATTGCATGTTGTAAGTACTGTCCGTCCAAATGAATAGTTTGAATCTACCATAAATTTTGTAAGCATTTTCAATTTCAATTGCATTTTGTAAGTATTTTGAACTTCCCTTGCATTTTGTACGTATTTTCAATCTCATTTGCATTTTGTAAGTATTTTGAATTTCAATATATTGCATTTTGTAAGTATTTCGACTCTACATTGCATTTTGTACGTATTTTGAATGTAAACTGCATTTTGTGCGTATTTTTCAATCTATTCCTTTTGTGTGTTTTTTCCTTCTAAATTCCCTTTTGTAAGTATTGCCACTCTCCAATTTTTGAGTCGTTTCAATCTGAGTTACCTTTCTTAAGTATTTTCAGTCTCACTTCATTTTCGTTCTGGTTTCCATTTCATTTTCATTTTCGCTATCACCCAGACTATAAGATGCCAATAACGTAGATGTTAAAACAACAATTATCATCGCCAACAAACATCACATATGGTCTTATTTTATGCTGTAAATTAAGAGGAGGACTGAAAGTATAGTCTGAAGCCTATCTATAGACTACTAGAAATGATATTCAATACAGTCAAAATTCTCAAATCCTACTTGCTGCAGCATATTGTAATAAAATGGAGATAAATCGTATTTTCATGTAGGTTCTGTTAAAATGACTCATAATGATATGATAAATATTGCTTAAATCTATAATCTGGTAGCAAAAATAATTGCCACGACAGGGGTTCGAACCAGAGACCTCATGATTCTCAGACCAAGACGCTATCACTGCGGCTGTTACAACAATGGGAAAGTTGAGTACAAGACGGTTACTTATTTTCTCGTACCAGTAATATTATGGAACTAATATTTCGCTTTTTTTCGATAATGTTCCTGCGTGGAATAGAGTTTAAAATTCGTTAGGAATAGGCCTAGAAGAGATGGAAAGAAACTCCATGGTGGAATCAGGAAACAAAAGATATAGTGCAGAAGAGTATCTAGGGTGTGGTTCCAAAATAGGACAATAGAGACAAGAAAAGAGTACCAAATACGAAAGAAAGAAGTGAAAAGAGTGGTGGCTGAGGAGAGAAGGAAGTGGATGGAAGAGTAGACAAGGATGATGGAGGAGGATAGTGAAGGTACCAAAAAGGTCCTACATGGGATGGTTAAAAGTAAGAGGAGGAATGATACTATAGACTACGTTCGAATAGTGAACAAAAGTGGTCGAGAAGTAGGGAATAAGGATGAACTCAAGATCATGTGGCGGGAGAACTTTGAAGAACTCTTGAACCTGAATGGTGACCCTGATGAAGAAATAGAGGAATTGGGAACAGAAGAGGACTTAACATGGAGGGAAGTGGAGGACGCAGTGAGGAAGATGAAAGGAGGGAAGGCACCAGGTCTGGACGAGATATGTGTAGAGATGCTGAGAGCGGCAGGAGAGGTGGGGATGCAATGGCTATATCGAGTAATGAGGGCTGTATGGAAAGAGAGGAGGACCCCTGAGGACTGGAAGAAGGGAATAATTGTCCTAATCTTCAAGAAAGGTAGCAGAAAGGAGTGCAAGAATTATCGGGGGATTACGTTGATGAGCCATTGTGCGAAGATCTTGGAGGAAGTTTTGGAAAAGAGAATTCGGGCAAAAATAGAAGGAAAGATGAGAGAAGAACAACATGGCTTCAGAGCAGGAAGGTCCACAGTAGATCTAATTTTTGCTGTAAGACAGTTGCAGGAAAAACATTATGAATATGGAATAGACCTACTAATGGCCTTCCTGGACATTGAAAAGCATATGATAATGTACATGGAAGGAAGGTATGGAAGGCTTTGGAGAAGAGAGGAGTAGGAAAGCTGACTTTATGGAGGATAAGGGAATTGTACAATGGAAATATAAGCTGTGTGAAAGTTGGAGGAGAGAGATCAGATTGGCTGGAACAGAAGAATGACTTGAGGCAAGGAAGTGCACTTTCACCGCTACTCTTCATTGTAGTGATGGACGATATAATGACCAGAGTGGCGGAAGTGATTGGTGAAAGAAGGATGAAAGTAATGGCGTTTGCAGATGATTTCATGATCTGAGGAAACAAGGAGGAGGAAGTACAGGAGCAGTTGGATGTATGGGAAGAAATGGTACATGGATACGGGATGAAGTTTAGCATAAGCAAACGCGAGTGGATGATCACAACCAGGAAGAAGGAGAGAGTCACAACGGGAATAACAATTGGTGGGGAATAATTGAGGAAAGTAGAGTGTTTCAAGTATCTGGAGAAGCATGATACAAGAAAATGGTAGAAACAACAGAGAAATAACTCAGCAGGGGAGGCAAGCAGAATTATTCAGGAAGTGTGTTAGGAGCCTGGTATGGGGTAAGGATGTCCCTCAAAATAGCAAACGGGTCATATATAGGACATACTACGTTCCAATCGTGACGTATGCCTCAAGAGACCTGGGTTATGAAAGGAAGGGAGCAAAGCAGAATATGGGCTAGTGCGATAAAAATTCTTGAGAAGCAGTATTGGAGTGACAAAGGTGGACAGGTTAAGAAATGAGAAGATCGGAGAATTAATCAAGGAGGGAGCATTACAGGATAGGATAGAGGAATCAAGGCTAAAGTGGTATGGGCATGTTAAGTGAATGGATGAGAGGAGGATACCCAGGAAGACACACGAGATGGAAATAGAGGGGAAAAAGACCAAGAGATAAGTGGCTGAAGGGTGTGGAAGACTGCGTGCGAAAGAAAGGAGAAGACTGGACCAAGGTGGTGACGGAGAGATGGAGGGAGGACAGAAGACGATGGAGAGGCTTATGTTCCAAACAGACCTGGCCAGTGGCTGGAAACTGTTCAAGATGATGATGATGATGATGATGATGATAAATAAGCCTACTTGGCAGTAAAGGGAATGTGTACAGTAGTGTATGAAAGGCTAGCCCAGTTCCCGTATAAAATCATCAATATATATTATGTTGATAACTGTATTACCGCAATGTGGGTTAATATCGAATAGCCATTGTGCAGAAACATAATACCAGTATTGCTGACTAGTTACAATGTTTCATATTAAAGCATATCATTATTTAAATACTGATACGAAGACTGAGACCATGTGGATTGTGTTTCAATCAGTTGACACCAGAGTTCGCATGGGCGTTTACCGTTCAGAATTCAATTTTGACCAATCGCATAACCCGTACTGTAGCCAATCGTTGATAGTAGTAGAGTAGTAGCTCGCCGAGTAACTTTGCATTGAAAAACCTGTTTCGAATGCCCAAGGGATAAAAGTGTTGAGCAAAGTTACTCGGGGAGTGGATGCCCATCACTCTTATCCAGAGATTGAAAAACAGACCCTGAAGAAAAAAGAGGAAAAATATATAGGCCTACACTGCTCAACAAAAGTTTGGAATACCATAGATATTACTACAATGACTTCTTACTTCTTATAGTAAACCCATTGAGATCTATACAAAAACTTATTAACAAACTAAACATCAGTCCTTCTGAAAACAATAACAATCATGGTTAGATAACAATGAAACGGTACAAAAACAAAGCATACTCTCTTCTAAGTGTCCCTTTTGAAAACAAAAAATTGATAATCTGTATCTTCTGATGATCATTATCAGTCTTTGGTAGTCTAGTTCTTCCCGCTCACGGAGGAGGCATGCTCCATTACTTCCATAATTGGCATGTACATAATCATAATATTTCAGAATAATTTCGAGCAACCCATTCATAGCAGTGTTGCCAACGTGATTCTTTGCATGCTGATAGTTTCAATTGCATGAAACTCCCGTACTAACTGATTGCATCCTTATTTTGTATGTGTTATGTTTGCTTTAGGACATATAACTGTGCTTATTATAAGAGTCAGCAGGGCTACCAACTGTTGAAAAAATGCTCTCATAATTTTGAAACCTAGTCTCGATGTGTGCAGGCAAACGGTTCAAAATTTGGCACATGTATATCGACGATGATTTTGCAGTTTCATTTGGAGCAACCCATTGATGACAGTGTTGCCAAAATAATTCTCCGCATGCTGATGTGTTAAATATTTCACTGCATGTAACTTCCATGACATTCAATCGATAACTGATAAATTTTATATATACAGTTTATGCCATAAGTGATATATTTGTGTGCAGTTTCAGAGGCAGCAGACCTTTGAACTACCGAATAACTCTCTCTGGCATTTGAACTGTAAACTCTCAGTATCTCAGAATCCATGGAAGGAAACTATTTCAAACAAACACTTGAAGCACAGAAATGAGGATTATTTATATTTTATTTTGTATCCTTTCACAATTTTCTGTTTGTTTGCAGGTTAGCAAGATTGGAGTATTTAGCTGTGGTCCACGCCCACTGACCAAGAGCATAATGTCTGCATGTGAGGAAGTGAACAAAGGTCGCAAGCTGCCTTATTTTATCCACCACTTTGAAAATTTTGGTTAACTTTCATACTTATTTTATTTATTTGTACATTTGTTTTATCAGGCAGTACAAGGGTTTCGCAAATGGTGTAAAGGAGGTGGAACCTAGTTTTGATATTTCATTAGCAACTAGTCACACTCCACTGAATGGATGCTAATGTACATAATAAACATTTCCTAAGTATATGATTGTGAAGTGTGTGATACTTCATTTTAATGAAGGCTACAAAATAAGTGGTTTTAATCTAGAGAAAGGGGTGTCATTTTAAGAACCAAACCTCTCTGTGATTATGTACATAGATGAAACAAAAGTGCCTTTCCAGCATTTCCTTGTAATTATTGTATCTTGCTCACTTTTCCTTCAAAGAATTGGAAAGGTACCCTCTCAGTGCATACTATCATTCACAGTATTTTTAAGTTATGAATGATGTTTCATTCTTATTTATTAAATCATTTCATTCATTATTTCTTATTGTAGCATTTGTTATGTTATGTCTTGTTCTAATTGTATCCCATCATCAACCATTGACTTTATATATTCATGTGGCACAGAGCAGATTATTACTGGATTGTATCATACATATTCTTAATGTTTTATTGATCCCTCCTTTCCCTTCAGAAATTGCCCAACTACAATGTTCCCACATTATATGCCCTGAAAAGAAGGTACCATCATTTTGAAAAACATACTCATTTTCTAAAGCAATTTTGGATAGACTTGTCAATAATTATATTCTGTTGAGGGCTTACATGTTTGCACGTGTGGAGTGAAGTGGAGAGAGCAAGATGAGGGGGGAGGCGGCTTCCCTCCACACAGGCTTGCTGCAGTTCCCATAGCAACTACTACCTACTAGGTAGTGGAAAATACTAACCCATCTCGCAGGCACTTTCGGGTGATCAACCATGATATTTAATTCTACTGAACTAGTCATTGCCGTAGCTCCAGGTCATGAATTAGTTTTGTATGCACTTGAAGTTATGGCGCAATGTGTTTGGGAAGACAGATATCGCTAAGCCACAGTCAGCATGAAGCACTGAGCTACAATCCGTGGCCTAGCAATCAAGTCAACTCTCAACATTACACTAACTTTATAACACCAAGTGTTCTAGCTCCTTATAGCCAGATTTGATGGCAAGGTCTCAAACTGTTAATATCTGTTGAAAAGAAAGAAAAAATAAAAAGGAAAGAAAACAAAGTCCCTATTGCAGCAACAGTTAGGTTATTGATATAGAACTTAACTTACAGCATTTCAAACAATGGGTGCCGGTAAAACGTAAAGTGGTGGAGTAATAAGGGAGAGCAATCCTACTGTGACCAATTGTAGCTTACTTCGTTGGGATAGTATCATAGGGAGGCCACCTTCTGTGGTCCCAAGGTATATATTCACACTCGGTACCAATGGTCTTGAATTTGATCCCAGGCTCTATCAAATTTAATCTGCTCAGCCTTCGAGAAGTGGCTTTCCATGGTTTCCCACTTCTTCTACTCCAGACAAATGCCAGGAAGGTAATAACTTTAGGCCATGGTTGCCTTCTTCCTTGGCCTAGCCTCAATTACTCACACATCGGTACTCACTAATGCAGACATCACAATAACAGGTTATCAGGCAAATCTATTCTCATTCTAGTATACAGGGCTGATAACTACAATGTCCAAGCCCTTAAATGGAACCACAACATTATTACAGGGATAAGTTTGGTCACCGGTATACTTTAAGTATCATACATTCAAGAAACTATTCTCAATTTGAGAGGGAAGAACTGTCTCTTGGATTTTATTTTCTGGGAGCATGACCCAGTGATGAAAAGATTAAATTCAGGCATAACAATGGTTCATGCCATTTGCTTAATATATAGGCTACTTTATGGGAAGCTGAAACAGCTGAACCCTCATTAGGACTACCATGAGTTAGTTCTGAAGAACTCATGACTGCTATTACCAATCGAATAGCTAGTTTGATATGTAAATCTCATATATATGTAAATATATGAATGAATTTGCAGATAAATCTATGAAATTGCATTGGTAGTCTAAAGTTAGATATATTAAGTTTTCAAAAAATCATAATACAGGGGGAAAATAAGGCAGGCAACATTAACTAGCTAGGAAGAGAACAATAGACGAGAAAGATTTATCAGGGTATGCAACTGTTAGAATCGCACATAGTAGAGAAAAATGAACATTAATATGAGTATAAATATGTTTACATCACAGATAAAGAGATGAATTAACTCTACCAGGGGTAGTGGTGGTCCCAGGTTGGAGGAAAATGTAAAGAGAAGGGTTGCATCACAGGTGAGGACTATGACTCTGTGGCTCTTCAATGCTTTGATGCTCCTCAGCCATATGGCCTGCAGATCGTGGGGTAGGGTGAGGTGTTGTCAGCATGATGGAGTCCCCTCAGCTGTTGAGCTTGGGTTTCTTAAACAGGGTTGCTGCCCTTTGGATCAGACAGCCACTCAATTGTTCTCAATAAGCTGAGTGCACCCCCATACATCGGTTCTAAAATCCCTGACAGAGCTGGGAATCAAATCTGGAACTTCCTGCCAAAGAGTAAATGTGCTTCCCTTACACCATGGGGCCAAATTGATTGTGGAGTATAGAAGTTTTATGTTGAGCCCAGGGTCGGTTCAAAAATATACTGGTGTGCAGGGAAGGAGGCAAGTTAACTTGATAACTTAGACCAGTGGTGTCCAGACTGCCTCACAATGTGCTAAGTCTCACAGCTGCGCAGACGTAGTAGGCGTGGTGCCTGGCTGGTAGACAATGGTGCACGCGCATTATGAGAGGGACGTATCCTGCAATGCTACTCGTTGTGAAAGCACTAAGTTTGAAAATTACGTATGTGTTCTCAAAGACTTGAAAGAGCAATTTGTAAACAGATTTCAAGAACTTTCAGCTTTGTTTCCTGTGTTTGATTTCTTTGCACGGCCATTTTCTATCTCGGTGATTAGCGCACCAACTAACTTACAATTGGAATTGATTGAGATTTTACAGTGCAATGCGTGGCTGAGGGACAAGTTATTTGCTGGAAGAAACTTGACCAAATTCTACAAAAACGTTCCCTTAATGAATTTCCTCGCCTTCATCATGAGGCCGCCAAACTTATGAGTATGTTCGGTTCTACCTATGTATGTGAAAGATTTTTTTCGATATTAAAACTTAACAAACCGAGGTTCCGAGCAGGCATTTCAGATGAGAATTTGAGAAGTTGTTTACGCTTGTCTGCAACACATTAATGTGCACGTAATTGTAACAAGATTGTTAACGCACACAAACAAGACGTATTGTAAATGAGAACAGCAATTAACATATGTGTATCAGGCAACATGTATGGTACTATTTTTTAATTCGTGTGTGAAATTAGTTTTATGTTTGTGGGAAGGGATTTTGGCAAGCGAATAAACCGAACACGTCTTGTAGTAATTTTAAGTATAAAAACTGTATTTACACATAAGATTACAAGAGATTGCACAGAACTTAGCGTTACTTCACTCAACACAAAACTGCGTCTGATCGTCTTTCTTTCTCGCGACTTCCAGTTGACTCCTGTACACTGTGCCACCAGGCAGTGTCGAGGCTGGCGGGAAACTCAAAAACGTTCATGAAGTATCTTCCGATTCCCACATGTTTGCCATTGTAGAAACATTAGGTATTTTGTCTTTCAGTAAAGCTGTTATTGTGAGATATTTGGCACAGTGGAAATACCTATGTTGTCTTTTTCTCTTTTGCGTAAGAAGCGAGACATGTACAATATATGAATGACTATACATTTGGTGCGTGAACGAGTCCAGAGTTAACGAGACCATAATTTTGAAAGGAAAAGTTTTGCCGCTCTTTCCTAGGCCCTCCCTTAACGTTGTTGTTGTTGTTGTTGTTTGAGTCTTCAGTTGTGTGATTGGTTTGATGCAACTCTCCATGCCTTCCTGTCCTGAGCTAATCGTTTCAACTCGACATAGCTAACACACCCTACATCCGAGGCAATCTGTTTAACATATTGGCATCTCTAAAAGCCATAGTAGTTAAAAGGGATGTAAAACCAATAACATTATTATATGTTTAACATATTCTAACCTTGGTCTACCCCTACAGTTCTTGTCCTCAACCCTTTCTTCCACAACTAAGCTTGCTACTCCTGGGTGTCTTAGTATGTGTCCTACCAACCTATCTCTTCTCTTCCTTGGCAGTCGCCAGAAACATCTCGCCTCTCCCACTAGTCTTATACCTCTTCATTTGTTACCCTATCTACCCATCTGATCTTCATCATTCTCCTGTAACACTACATTTCAAACTCTTCAATTCTCCTCTTTTCAGCTGCACCAATAGTCCAAGTTTCACTCCAGACAAAAGGCTTTCAAAAATGACTTCCTAACACCAGAGATGTATATTGCGGGTGTTCAAGGTGTCCACTGGACACCCTATAAATTTGTGTTTTTATTTCACCCTCCCTCATTAGAAGTTA